>CM029530.1:15563023-15811789 GCA_017141395.1 Laodelphax striatellus
AATTTAATGTCCCATGACTATGACACTAGTTTGAAAATCTTGATAGCCATCTCGATGGTATCGTACATATTGAGAGATTCACACAAGATGAGATCAGTTTTGCGCTCGAGTAGTGTCAAAACCAGCAAATCAATTCTGAGATCATCACTCAATTCAAACTATTCCATTATCATTTAAAGCTCCAGCTTTCAGCTATTTATGAAGTAAGAAAAAGTAAAACTTCTCAGAGAGAAGGTAATATTTCCATTTCTTTCATACAAAATATTATTTAAATAATGACATTGATCACCAATGAGAGATTGCATCTAAATATAGATTTATTGCTGAAGAGAAGAAGAAAAAGAAGAAGAGGAAACAAAATAAGGAGAAACCTCGGCCAAATATTAGTAAACATTTGTAGCTGGTTGAAAGTTTTATAAGTATTTTGAAGATAAGTAGCTTGAAAAATTACTGTAATATAATATGTATGAGACTATTCTCCGGAATTGAAAATCCACACTTTTAATGTTAGTCTCAGATGAATATTAGTCTTGTAAGCCTTCTGTAGTCAGGTCGTAGTATTTTGTCAAATTATTATTACAGGAAACAAAACGAATCATGACAATGTCTGTTGGCTACGACAAAATTTATACCACATTTATCATCCCAAGGAGGTGAATTTCCAATTAATAATGATTAAATTTGTCAATAACTACATGTTTGTAGCTTTTTTCTCGAATCTTTTGACCGTATCCGAGACAAATATTCCACAATAATTGGTATTGATTGCTCATCTGTAGAGCTTCCATTGAAATTTTAAGTCTTCAGCCTCTTAGATTTGTTTCTTCATTCATAAATATTGATGTTTTTATTATTTTGTCAAGGATTGCTTAGGGGAAAAAATATTTTCAACCTCCATGATGTTTAATGATGAACCTCTAGCTATGTTCAAGTGGTGGAATTGAATTTCCTCGGCTTTGTCAAAAACCTTAGTCTCCAACTACTTTAATGTTTATAGTTTAGTTAGTTTGATAATTCTATCGCTTATTAATATCGCTTCATTTATTATTTGTTTATAATCCTCAATGAAAATAACAGATTTGAGCACCTTGAGATAGCCTAATTGGTTGTTACCAGATTATGATTAATATTCAGTCTTGTTTTTATTTTTTATGACTCGAAAGTATAAATTTTGAGCCGAAATATCAACTACCGTAACTACAGGCTATTAAGTGACAGTCTGAGGATGTCTTTCATCAAGGCAAAACAGCCATCCCTTGATCATACCTTGATTTAAAATTTCTACTGTCAAGTTCTATTTTCGTGTTAGAAAACTAATCATCACACTCCTGCTAAACTCGTTTTTAATAGCTAAAACTGTTATTGAACTAAGACTATTTTACTTGTTACAAATAATAATCATCACCACCGAATTAGTTTACCTGTAGTACTAAGTATTTATAATAAGAAAAGATTGAATTTTCTCATTAATACTTGCTGGAAATTTGTCGGTGTAATTTCTTCTTGTACACTATTTGCATTTGATGTAGAATTCTCATTGCTTAAGTGAAGTAGAATAGTGAATATTTCGGCCATTACATCATTATTAGCTTAACGATTTAGTGTTGTATTGTTTCTTTCACGAATAAAGTTGATTCAGTGAATGAAAACCAGTGTCTGGTGAGAAATAAATGAAATGAAAATACGTGAAAGTTGTTTATTTTCGAATTGGAAAATGATGAATGAATATCATAAATAATGTTTCTCTGATGAAACTTTTCCATACATAACTTGTTATTAAACAAGTTGAATTGAACAAAAGAAAACTGTTTCTGTTTAAAATTTTAAAAAGAATATGAAATTGAACGCAACTATTGAAACATATGATTATCAAAACTTGATTCTAATCTGAACATTCGAAGCTATAACAATGTAGCTGATTAGTTGATGCACTGATTATTGAATTTATAACAATTTGAATGTTAAACTTGGATTTGGTAGAGGATGTTGCATGAAAAAATAGAAAATATTCTGTGAAAGACATTTTTATAAGAACTAATGTGCACTATCCAAGGTTGATAGATGCTGCGAAACAGTGCTGATGATGACAACAGTGATTGATGACAATTTTCTGTTTGTCTAGTACCTTGAGTCACATAATAAATCTTCATTCCTATGGTAAAAACAAATTATTACTGGAATGCTTCGAATTTTTGGTACCTATTGTTCATTGCTTGAAATCAACCAAGCTAAGTCTTGAAATTGGTTACAATAGCCTTTCAAGAAGTACATGATTAAGTTATTTACAAGTAATTAGCTGAATTAAGTGATAGAGAATTAGAATTCTCTGTGATAATTTGGGGTCGCACTTCAACCAAAAAACAATCATTGTCACCTAAAATTTATCATGAATATCTATCATATAAAAAAACTTTTGGCGCATTCCTTTCTACTGAGCGAGATTTGGTGTGAAATCTAGAGGGAACTCACACTGATAAAAGTCTGTTGCAATGATACTGTATTCCCAAACGATTACTGTACTGAGCAAGCAAGCGGCGCTTTGCGCTGCAAAGGGTAATCTCGTAATATATTGAAACAAAGTTTTACATGCAATAATTAACTATATTGTATAGTGAATTGGTTTCATGAGAAAATAAAAGTTTGTTGATTCTATAAAAATTCTACATTTACATACACATTTGTATTTAGTTTGAATGGAAATGCTTATTTTTGAATAAACAGCAAACTACAAGCTTTCAATTGAAATGAACCAATGTTGAAAGCACAACTTGTTGAAAATACTTGAAGCACAACGAATTTGTATGTAGTTTGCATGAAAATACTTCTTGGATTAATGTACTAGAAACTGTGTTAACAATTCACTGTTAATGATGAAACAATGTTGAAAGCATATAACTTCTCAACCAAAATAGAAGCTCAATAAAAGCTTATTTTTTAAGAGAACTCACCTAATAATAATACAGAAAATTGTTGACTTAAAAGGACTCGACTTGAAAAACAAACCGCTTGACAGAGATGTTGGAGGAAATTATATCCTTTGATGCAGAAGGGAGCCAAGTACTAATCAAGTTGAAAAAAATATATTGTTTCAAATGATATAGATTCAGCCATAGAGGACTTCTGGGGTGAAAAATGAATCTCAAAAAGACCATTGCAAGAAGGGAAAGAGAGAGAGAGAGAGTGAGAAAAAAATGGCATGAGTAAAAACTTGTGGCTTGCAAGTTTACCTAGATGTATGGCACGTCAATATAAAAATTCATCATTAACATTATTAGTGGAGAATGTATTCTATAATTTAGTAGAACTACTCAATAGTAGTCAGAGGATGAGGCAAGCCAAAATATTGAAATTTGTTGTGTTGAATAATTTTTCTCAATACTTGTGATATAGCCTGTCTTGATCAAATCTGCAAGTGATATTTGCGCCTAGTGATTTGTATTACATTCCCTATTTCATACTTGGTCGATTTTTTATGTGCTGCACTGTATGCGGCCAATGCTTAAGCATGTGCAGCATGCTTGAGTCGCACACAAAATCGACAAAGTGTGGACATAGGGAATGAGGTCTTCTGTAACATAGATGCTTTTGTAGGTCCAACTGTGATTACCCTCTAGCATTCAGAAAAGATACTTGTCTAAATTTACTACAAACCCTTTCAATAAGATTTCCATGTGTTGGTTTTTTTTCTTTTTTGTAATACTTCAGTGAAGATGAACTCATTGGCATGTTTCATAAAATTCAGAAGACCTGTAAAACAGGAACAGCAGACTAAAAGCATAATCGAATCTAATTCTAATCTGTTCTCTGTGCTATAAGGCACTGGACATGGTATATAGCCTACATTAGCACAGGACGTGATAAGATATACCGGTAGCTCTCCATCTTCTACATAATTATTAGCTGTTCTAAATTTATAGGTCTTCTTTAATCTTATGAAAAAGCCATTGAAATATTTTTCTTGCTACATAGGCCTGTAGTTAAGTAACCTGGAGGCAATTGCTGTCCGGTCATGAATATGACCACATGGCCTGTTTCATAAAATCTTAGGAGTCCTGTAAAACAAGAAAAAGGTGGACGTATGAGTAACACGGCGTACAGATGCAATCAACAAATAAGTCTAGTGTGTGGCTGCCTCTCCTGTGTTATGGCTGGATTTCACGATTCCAGTAGACGTTCAGGTTACTGGAGGCAGGTTACCTGAAGCAGGTATAAACTGAACCGTGAGACCACTTACTTGAACAGGTCAAGACCAGAGAAGAGGCAGGTAACCTGCCTCTAGTAACCTGAACGTCTACTGGAATCGTGAAATCCAGCCATTACAGAACTCCTAAACTCTTATGTGACAGGTCCCTGAATCAATCGTACCGTAAGTTACTGCTTGTATTAGTCAGTTCAAATCGATGGGCATTATGTAACAACTATAGGTACTGAGCAACCATAGGATTTAACTTTTATATTTATGTAGATATTTGAAAGTACTGGATATTTAAAAGATTAACGTCAGAATGCACGAAAAAATCAAAGTTTATTATGCCTTACAAGTTGTCATGGGCAGTTGCCAGTCGAAAGTTGTTAGTGCTTAATTTCTGAACTTTTAAATGCAGTATGGTACCGTATTTAAACTTTCACAGTACAGTACCTTAAAATACAAAGTTAAGCTATTTCTAAAATGTCAGGTATGAGAACGACGTATCTTTCTGTAAATTTGTATTGGAAGGGACAGAGTATTGTGTTATCATAGGTGGAATTGATCATTAATAATTATAAGAAAAAATAGAGCATGTTGTATTAGAATTTAGAATATAATTCGTGTAAATAATTTATAAGAATAAATGCCATTATTAATTGTAGCAAAATACTCTAACGTCACTTATAATAGGTACAGTTTAAAGAGAAAATAGGCGATCCTATACCTGACATCTCAGAAATAAAGCTGAAAACTAGTCGACTGGCAGCATGTAAAGAAGCCTTAGGCCTATATTGTATAATATACACAATTATATTATCGTACTTTAAATAATTTCTCTGTTCAGAGTCACTCGTTTAATAGGCTATTTCGTTAGAGGCTATTTTTGAAATTGGAATCTTCATTACATCTAAAATATTTGCAAAACTCTTACATTCAACTCTTATATTTCTACTATCTTAGAATACGGTACAAATAATTTTTTGTTTATTAAAATCACTTATTTTGTATTGACTATTCTATAATATCAACGTATTATTTTTCAATTGCACAATAACCACTACCAGTCGTTCTAAAGTCGTTTTAGTTTAAGTGAATTTATAAAATCGATTCCTGGAGGAATAAAAAGTAGAAGAATTCTTTCTTCCTCAAGTATCACTCTTACTTGTTCTTAATATTATTACTTTTCTCTATTAATTATTATTCATATTGTTATTTCCACTTATTAGACACTTAAACCTGACACTTTTTCAATTATTTTGTTTTAATTGGCAATATTTTTTCTTTCTTAGAGAATGCATGTAGTTTAGAATTGAGAATATGCATTTTCAGAAAACTTGCCATTCCTTGAAATTTGAAGTTTGTAGAATTCACACTCCCCTGAAAAACCTATTCATTTAAACCTTTTTTTCTATTATAAAGTTGAAAAACCAAGCTTTGGAACGTACAGTACTATCAGTGCACTTTTGACTCTTCTGAACAGTTTAGTGTTAATTTCTTATTAATTTTGGTTAAAATAGCAAGCGAAACAGTGAACAAGCAAGCTTTTTTGCTGTAAGCACAGCTCAATAAAGATCATACTCATACTCTGCAACGAACAAGGATAATATAATGTTCCTACTGATTCAAAGTAATGTATTCATTTTTGAATCAATATTGTATATATATGTTGAGTATTTTAGCAATTTCATTAATGCAACTTGTAACAATTTTTCAATCTTCTTGAATTTACTTGAAATATTATACATATTTCTCTGCTTAATATTGCTTATCTTATAATTAATATTTAATTATGGCGCAAATGGAAACATAGGCTTGATATAAGAAAGAGGGTTTTTAAAACACATTTAATATATTTATTTTACCTAGGTAGTTCAAACTCACTTTGAATTTACTATCTGAAAATTTATTCGAGTTTTACAAAAAATCATTCTGTTCACAAAATTGAACAAGCATTATTATTTGCATCTGAAATTTTTCACCCTTTCTCAAGAAAGAATGCCGGATTATTCAAATAGAAGAGATATTAATATTTACCCTGGTTATGAGGAGTGGAGGAGCACCACCAGAGGAGTGTAAGTTAGTCTTAGAATTACAATAGGTCATTACAAAAGCTGGATGAATATCAACGCGGAAATTTTTCCCACTAATCACTACAATATCTGTAGTGCCCAAATTACTGTTGTAGGTACAGTATTGCCTTTTCGTACACGTAATAATTAAACATGAATACTCGCTATAAACTCTATGAAGTAATAGGCTACGCATGTAGTGGAAAATTTAAAAGGGATGCGATCAAGTTTACTGCATTCCCAATTGTTACACTCTGAATTTAGAATGTTTAATGAGCACAATTTATTATTGTGTTGTTTTTTCTAAAATGCCTTTTTGGAAGAACATAACAGAATATAATTGAGCTTATAGATATCTCATCTCACTGTAGGAGTAGCTCTGTTATCACTTGAATGCGATAGAACCTATCTTCTGGCTGAAGTGTACATTGTATTCGAGCTCATTGCCTTATCCCTATGTCCAGATTTGGTCGATTTTGTATGCAACTCAAGCATGTTGCCTACTGCCTGCAGCACACAAAAATCGATCAATTGTAGACATAGGGAATGCCATCTCTATCTTATAGCAAACAGTAAAGCTCTAGTTGTGATCAGGATTCAAGATTCATTTATTTGTCAAAAACACAAATACAATGTGAGACAACGTCAAAAATACAAAATCAACAATTCAATTTATAACTTGCATTCAACAGATATGGTAGGCTCTACTAATAAACAAGACAAAAAAATTTACAATTACAAAAACAGATATCACAGTTGAGCATCACAGGCAGAAAATTAATAAGATTCATCATAAAAATATCACCACAAATCATTGTAACCGTATGGACATATTTCAATTAAAAGTTTTTTCACACGGACCTTAAAACTATACAAGTCAAGCTCTTTAATATCAGCAGGTAGCTTATTATATAATCTTTTTCCAAATTCAACAAAACTTTTCAATGTTAAATGATAGTTACATTGTGATAATCTGAGCGCTTCTGCTTGTCTAGTAAAATGGTTGTGAATGTTACTATTTATAGGCAGAATGGATAGATTTTTTCTGGTATATATTATACATTCAAACACATACAAAGCATACACTGACATGATATTTAAATTCTTAAAAAGAGGTCGGCAATGGGTTCTACTATTTACTCTACAAATTATTCTTAAAGCCCTTTTTTGTAAGACAAAAAGCTTCTTGACATTAGTATCTCTACCCCATGCCAGAATTCCATATAACAAGTGTGACTGAATGTAAGCATGATATACAGCCACCAACACATCAAGACCAACAATATTTCTTAATCTATACAGCATAAAAATACATTTAGATATCTTATTACATAGCAAAACAATATGATTATCCCATTTAACATTACTTTGTAAAGTGATGCCAAGGAATTTAACATTACTAATATCAGTCTTTTACTATTCAAATCAAATTCTAATAACTGTGTCTTATCTTTGGGGGGCCACAACTTGTACGACTTTCCCCTTGTACGAAACTACCACCTGTACGAAACTTTTAATATTTAGAAAATCACGTTTTACCCCTTGTACGACAAACCATTTGTACGACTTCAACAATTACAAAATCGTTCAACCTCAAAAACCACTTGTACGACTATCCCCTTGTACGAACTACCCCCTGTACGACTCTTTTTGAGATTGAGAAAACTACGTTTTACCCCTTGTACGACAAACCACTTGTACGAATCCAACAATTACAAATTCGTTCAACCTCAGAAACCACTTGTACGACTCCACCCCCTGTACGACCCACCCCCTGTACGAAAACACTGTGCTGCAATCTAGCAGCAAAGCTGTATAATTGTCCCAGGCATTTCTTACTCTCTACACTTGACTGTCTTCCAGTGAAAAGCATAAAACCACAATAGTCATGAAGGCACTGGCCACTTGGTTTGCCTAATAATTTTAAGGTTAGATATTATGTGTTTCATTTGAAGATCGAATTCGGTTTGCTAAAAATTTATAGATAGTGGGTGGAAAAAGTCTATCACTCGGTGAATAAGATTCCATTCAATAAAAATAATATGCTATGCGACAACATGTCATGATAAAATTGAATTTAATTTCAATATTAGGCCTATACAGGCCAGAAAAGGATAGTAAGTTACCGTCAAAAACTTTTAATTTCAATGCCAGGCCCAGATTCACGTATGGGATGACTAGGCAGTACCTTCTCTAATAACGTTTTATCATTGGTAATTATGTTAAGATAGGTATGCTCTTGTTAATACGTTAATAGACGTATAATGAATAATCAAAAGCAATTTATATATAGGTGCATAAGTAAACAATAGGACTTTGGATGCAGAAATTAGCCCTCAGGCTCCATTGCTCCAACGTTTTGTTTGAGGGTTAAGGGTCTGTTATTATTAATTAAATATGGCACTGGACTGGGCATCTGCTTAGTATAGCAGGATTCTCTTAAATTGTCAGAGAACAGCTGATTGATGTACGTAGTTCACTGACGTTAAATCAGCTGTTTTCTGACAATTTAAAAGAATCCTGCTATACATAACTAGTAGTTCTGTGAACAGTTAAGTAGACCTCGCAAAAAGCGAGTCTAGCGCATCACAAAAGTTCCGAATACACTACCGGTACTAAAGTGATCCATCTATGTAGTTGAATATATATTCAACTATTTATGTTCGATCGTAGCCTACGAGACATACCATACTATCAAACCAGAGTCAAGTAGGCTCTGGTTCGACTTAATAAATTTTTATCTCTGACTCTGTGGTAGCCACTTGATAACAGGATCAAATTTGAGTTTGGATAATAGAGCATTGTTTTTTTTTCTTAAAATTCAGAAATACTGAGAAATTACTTTCTCAGTAGTCATTTCTCTATTTGAATCAATGATACCTAATAAGTTATCTCTTCTACTCAATCCATCAATATACCTGATTACCTGAAAGGGTCTCTCCGCCCAAAAAAAACCATAAGCTTAATTATTAGCCTACTCCATCCAAATCATTGGAATTGGAAAACGCTGCTTTGAAACTTTTATCGTCATACATGCCCTAAAGATATTAATTTTTTGTGGATGAGTTTGTACGTTTTCAAATGTATTTTGAACTTGAACAATTCCAAGAATCCTGTGAAGTGTACTCTTATATTAAACAGGACAATCTATCAAGTAACTCACTTGCCAATCTTGAAACTGCATTCAGCTCAGGTGCATATTACAGCTCTCATGCACTGTAAAATATAATAATGAAGAATCTGAGCTTTGGATTCTTTTACGATATCAGCTCCTCATTAAGACTTGTAGGCCTATGTTTTAGAATAATATCTATGCGTATTAATAGGCTATACATAAAAGTTGAAGTGTTGACTATTGTTGACTTTATTGTATGTTGAGTATTTATGACTTTGGTGCATTCATTATGAATAAATTGGAATTACACATTTCTAATTGAATCAATTTATTTGAAAAATACTTGAACAATTTTTATATAGTAGAAATATGTACAGACAAGAAAACAATTAATTAATTCACAATAATACCCTAGTGATGAGTTCGGTCAAAAGCATATTAAGTCACTAAGCAGGGCAACATCAGAAAAATCGAGTACGGTACGATACCTCTACTAAATAAAGAATCTTACATGAACAATCATAGATGAGGAATGTTTTCAATACCAGAATTTTATTGAATTAAAGATGTTAACTATGAAAGAAGAAAGCGAGTTGAAAGAATTGACTTATCTTTCAGTTCCCTCGTCAAAACTTTCCGTGGAATGTGTCATCTGGCTTTCATTCGTCCCCATTGCCCAGCGAAGTGGAAGTGGGTTTCAGGAAGACTTCAAACACCGCCAAAGTCAAATATAGAAACAAGTGATGCTAGGTATAGACACAGAAATAGTCACGTTCAACTATTCATTCTATAGAATTCTCTAAAGTGATTTCGTATACGGTATATCTGTTGTTAGAACAAGATATAGACGATGGGTATTCAACTTGAATATTTTGTAGTGTATGCTTATGTACCTATAGACAGAAATAGATATAGGCAAACTGTTGAGCTGTATACAGTGTATATCTATAGAGTATAGAGATTGAAATAGCAAAGAATGGACATTGTTTGACTGCTTCTGTCTCCAGTGAAACGAATTGGAAGTGTCCTCTGAAGATTTTCAGGCAGGTAATTTTTGCAAACGAAAGTCTGGTATTTCCGTGTTGGTGCTTTTCCAGGTTTAGAAACTGAAAACTAAACGAAGCATTTATTTATTCGAGCAGAAATTTGAATAGGTACTGAATATACGCACTGTGATGCGTGATGCCTATGTGTATGTATAGTAATGCGTATGAAGTTCTACTTACAGTACGGTACTCATACAGTTCTATGAAAAAGTTGTTATTTTACTTTCGTTTCTTACATTTTTGTATTTAAATTTACTCACGTTTTCGTATCTCAGTATTTTTTCCTATAAATTTTATTGTATCTAGTATCATAGACTAACTGTATAGTTAGTCTATGCTACTATGTAAACTTTTCTCAGCAGTCGATGTACGTTCATGTAGGCTAGGTTCATTTATTGTATTGCGAATCTCTTGAAATAAGACTGCCATTAACTTTATTTTCTTATTATAATAAAGAAGGTGATGAAGTTGACGTTAAGACTCTTGGAAGTAATAATCTTTAACAACATCGAGGTAAATTTAGTAAGAAAATTTATCTTTTTTTTTTGTAAATGTAAAACAAAAGAGTGATTTATCAACTTTTGACTTGACATATTTGTATACTATCTTATTTTTGGTATCAAGGAGTTGTTTGTTAATAACTTTGCTACTTTAAAAATCGAGCTTCATATGTCGATATGGGCTCAACAAGGTCAATTCAATAAAAATTCGTTTTTAAATAAGTTGTTTATACGTCTCTTTGGCTCTTAATGAGTTTTATAAGGATGCAAAATCAAATTAGTATAAAACTTGAATCTAATGTTTTATAAGGATAACTTAATTTTTGATGATTGAAATTTAATTATGTTATCTTATATTTTTAAAAGAATATAGTTGATACAGGGTTGGTGAAGATTATGGAAACGGCTTAACATCTCTTATACGATGGTAATTTGACGGTAGGTGATATCGGGGATCGTACTAAAATTGAAAATACTATTTTACTGTGACTTCAAAAATCTGGTCCGCCATATTGAATCTAACTTAGTTTTTTTTAATGGTAAAGTGGTCATGTTATACTATACATGATTTCGATGTGGAATTTCAAGAGAAAATGAATGGCGAAACCCGCAAATTGATAATATTATGTCAAACTGTTTTTGAGCTGTTTTAATTATTAATATCAGGGGACGGAGCTGCTCGAGAGTACAAAGGTACAGGAATTGAAATTTAAAAGAGAAAAAAAAATATTTTCTCTATATTTATAAAAAATATTTTTGACGCTTTTTTCAGATAAAAGGAACAGATAATATAGTTCCCTTTCTGATTCAAAATTAGAACATAATCATACAATATGGAATATTTCAAATTAATTTCTATTATACATATTTGTATTACATATGTATATTACATATGTATATTTGTTATATTGAAATCGGAAGAAAATAAGAGCAGCTGATGTGTTTCGATATTTTTCTCAATTTCGGAAATTGATCCGCTGCTTTTAAGAAGGACTTTGGTGAAGTCGCGGATTTTCCGTGTATTTTACATCATTGAGCTAAATATTTCACTGGGGATAGCAGTAGCCACTGAGCTAAATTATCCATCTGGTGGTAGCACAAAGGACATCAATGATTTAATGACTCTGAATTATCAGCTCAACACAACAAATCAGAACCAATCTTTTGAACAAAGTTTTTTAAAAATAGCGCTAAGCTAAGCTGTAGTACAGAATTCCACAATGTCAGCAGTAGCAGGTCGGTCTTGATCAAGGAGGTCTTGATATTTTTCGGTGTCACAAACTTCATAATCTATGCCGCTAGAATGCAGCACAGTGTTTTCGTACAGAGGGTAGTTTCGTACAAGGGGTGGAGTAGTACAAGGGGTTTCTAAGGTTGAACGTTTTTGTAATTGTTGGAGTCGTACAAGTGGTTTGTCGTACAAGGGGTAAACGTAGTTTTCTCAATCTCAAAAAGAGTCGTACAGGGGGTAGTTCGTACAAGGGGATAGTCGTACAAGTGGTTTTTGAGGTTGAACGATTTTGTAATTGTTGAAGTCGTACAAATGGTTTGTCGTACAAGGGGTAAAACGTGATTTTCTAAATATTAAAAGTTTCGTACAGGTGGTAGTTTCGTACAAGGGGGTTGTCGTACAGAATGTAGTGACCCTTATCTTTATTAAGGCAAAGATAGTTAGCAGCTGTCCAGTCCTCAATGGTTTCATTAATATGGCATAATAAAATATTCAAATTGCTCAATACTTTTTCACACTTCATCTGAACTGCCAGATCATCAGCAAACATAAAAGCCTTAATATCACAATTACTTATGGCAGCTGGCAAGTCATTAACATACATAATGAAAAGTATGGGTCCAAGTGTGGAACCCTGGGGGACACCTGTCGCAACCTTCAAATAATTAGAACAAGAACCCTTATAAAAAGTAGCCTGAAATCTATCACATAGGTAAGAAATAATAAGTTTAATAGAAACATCATCAAAACCATAAAATTTGAGTTTTTGTACCAGAATATCATGAGATATGGTGTCAAAAGCCTTTGACATGTCATAAAAGCTACTTGAAACTTTGTTTTTACTATCAAGCCAGTTTATACAGTTCTTCATAAATTCTGAGATAGCACTCTGAGTACCTCTTTTAGATCTATATCCAAATTGACTATTTGTGAACAGTAAATTACTTTCAAAATAACATATAATTTGTCTATTGAGAACAATCTCAAATACTTTTGAAATGATTGGAATAATAGATACAGGTCTGTAATTATTGTAGTCAAGAGGTGAGCCTTTTTTCAACACAGGAATAACTTTAACTAACTTTAAACATTTAGGAAAAACACCAATCTCAATACAAATATTAAAAAGGTAACATAACACCTCACAAATGAACGGGGCAGCCAATTTCATAACAAAAGAATTTAAATAGTAAACATCCTACAGGTACTTTTAACCTTAAACATAAACAGGTACTTTTAAGTGCTCGGTATAGTTGCCCGTCACTTATAATAGTCTAGTCAGCCCTAGGCTAAACGCAGCACAAGCAGTGTCAGTAGCTAGCTCTGGCTCGACACTTCCTCTCCCCATCAAAAGTTATTTGTTGCGCGACGAGTAAGCCCCCAAACTACTGCTGAACAAGAGATATGCTCCCTTGTCAACGAGCAAAGTTTTGTCTTGTTTCCAGTTGTTACCAGGCAAGTTGGAAAGAAACACTGACGGTGACTCGAGCTCGAGCTGAGAGGGGTTCTATATGAAGTGACGTGTGTGAGCGAAAGTGTTTTGTTTGCCAAAGCTGCGTGGAACGAATTCTAAAAGCAAATGCGATCACAACGAATCCTTTCCTGTCTCTACAAATACTTTTCCAATCCTGGAAAAGAGATTTCCCCATGTAAACTAGCCCAGAAAGTTAGATTCGATAATATACCAAAAACTTGAATCCGAAATCTTGTTTCTTCCCCTAAAGAAAACAATATGCCATTGCTGTTGTAAATCTCATTGCTTCTATTGATTTGAATTGAACCGAGATTGATATTGTTTAGTCAATTCTTTGTGATTCCTCCCTAGCTGTATTTTTAATGTCTTTTTAACTTATTTTTTAAGTTGGGTAGTAGGTTATTGATCCCTCCTAAAATGCATCTACAAACACACAACAATTAGGAAATTTATAGAAAATACAACTAATTCTATAAGTAGCAAGTGTGTTGAATAATAAAAGTTGAATTATTGTAGTACCGGTAGTAGGCAGATGTGAGAACAGCCATTAACAAACATGATAACTTAAATAATAATAATAGAAATATAAAATAAGCCTTATATATAGATAAACATTATATATTATAGTAGCCTATAACATGATACAAATGGCGAGATGAAACTGACCGTGATTATAAGGTTCTCCCCAAGAATGAAGCTATAAGAGTACCGGTATTATTGTTTAATTTTCTCGCACTTGAGTTTGGACTCGTTTGCAGTCCTGTTTTCCAGTAGTCGTGGCATCTAGAAGCATACAACCGGTAATTTTTCTCTTCTTATATTACCGGTACTCTATGATGTCGTAAGGGAAAAATCAATTCAAGAAACTTATTTGTAGAAATCTTATTGATGTTGTGGAACTCCATTAATGAAATAAAACACTTAAAGATATTGTCAATTCCACTGTTTTTTTATTTTTTCTATGTAGCAAGCATTGCAGTGTAGACTCGAAACTGGCGGTGAGACAGTGAATGGATGTACGACTGAGGGCCGCTTTCCCCAACGCTGCTTAAGCAGACTCATATCCGCTTTCCCCACTCTCATCTGGCTTTAGACTCATGGGGAAAGCGGCCCTGAGAGTGAGTGAGCGATCGATTGAGAGAGAGACGCCAGCGTCAGCACTATCTTACCTTGTGGAACAGAACTACGTGGCCAGCACGATTTGATGTAACACAAAACCGGTGTATCACACACCGGCACACAGTTCCCTATGCCTTGAACGATCTACTCCTATCTCTTCTCTATGGTAGAACCCCTCTAATCCGACCTCGGATGGTCCGTCGGATGGTTAGTTCGACTATCGCTACGGAACGGGCCAGTGTATTAATTGTTTCTTGTTTTTATCATCAAAACAATGCATTTTAAAACCTTTTGTTAACTTTTTAAAAAATCACTTACATCAGTATAGGCTATCACTTATTTCAGTATATCAATTTAAAAATTTTGTCCCAAAGGTGACGGATTATTAGAGGGCTTCTACTGTAGTCTATACCAATAAAATAATTTTTGTTGAAGAGAAGGTTTGTCTCCTATACTCATTCATTATCAACAAAATTTTGTGAGGTATATCCCACAAGTAAATTATTGGCTCTGAATAACACTGTTAACATATTTTTTTCAAATGTCTTCATGAATTAAAATTCATCCATTATAAATACTATTCTTCAACGTTCAACAAATTCATTGTAATCATCTTAACAAATGAAATGTTTGTTGATATGCCTATTTAACTATTTTACATTGATAAATCAAATTTAAAAATAAATGCATATAATTTTGAAGGATATTTATTTTGATGATAATAAAAACATTATACTCATTACATTATATTTCATTACATTACATTACACATTCTGATACATTATATTCAGATTTAAAAATTTCAGAAATATTTTATACAAAATAATATTAAATTTTTAGAAATTTTGAATGAACCCGTCAAGTAGTTTATTGTTGAAGGCAGTTGCGTGACTCGTTAGTCTCAGTGTCAAGAGTCGTTGACCAGTGGAGCTACTCGAAACATTTGTAAAAATATTGGTAAAAACCGTCCTGTGCAGCTGTTCATGCGCGATGAAAACTCGTTGGTAGCGAGAGAAAAGCTCTTTGTGCGAGTCGCAGGCATTATCCTACCTGAACGAGGCACCTACCGATATTTAACTCAGTGGACCTCGATTCGATACTGGTCTGGGACAACAAATTGGACAGGCAGCTCCAAGATTCATGACGACCAAACTCCAGCCGTCCTCCCAACCTTTGTATACAGGTAAAGTTAATCAACGTGCCTGCAACGTTAATCGTGTTACTGTGTTCGCGCACTCGCATGCCCAGTCACTCCCATCCCCCAAACGACCTCTAATCACCGAGCTCTGTTTTTTGTCGCAACCCCTGCTGCCGAAACCAATCAACCACCCTGCACCTGTCCACTCCACCCAAATAATCCAAAGGTAGCTGGCTTTTATAAACCACTGATAAAGTTGATGATCGTCGCTAATTCAAGTCATATGAACAGGTCATCTTTCAAATGGCCAACAGCTTTGTGCTAATTGAATGCTTTGTCGCTAACTTTTGCTCATGGATTTTTGCCTGCAACGTAGATGAACCGTACAACTGTGATGGTACCGGACCGGTAGATTATTATCTATTACTATCACAATTATCACAATCAAAGATTCAAATACATTTATTTTTCGTTAATTTAGAATTCCTTGGTTTAAGAAAAAAGAATGAAACTGATCTTTGTATTTGTGAAAATTAATTAACAGAAATATAAATTAGTTGAAAGAAATATAAAAGTGGAAAAACTTTGGCACAAAAAACGTGAGTAATATTTTTTACTTTTAAGTGGCGTTCAAGTTATATACTTTATTGGATGGAATGAATTGAGACAAACAAAAGAAAATTCATTGGAGTTGAAACGTAGACAAAACTTTGCTCGGTCAATAATCATGGAAATTTATTAACCGTGAGGAAATCACCCTGATAAGTTTCAAAGTAATTTTTATAATTATTTATATTCTACAATATTGTTCAAAAAAACAAAAATTTTTAAATTTTAATTACTTTGAAATACAAAAATGAGAATTCAAACGTAAATTGAAACAGTTCTCAGCAGCGAGAAACCATTCACTCATAAGAAGGACAGCCTCTGCCATCTAGCAACAAAATCATAAACTACGAAGTCTTCGATTTCGTAATACATCGATAATTTCTCAATCGATGTCTGTCGACTAACAGAATGATCGATAGTCGATGCTTCTTCCTTGCGATATATTTCCTTAAGAATGACAAAATGGAGCGAACTGTACCAGAAAAATTTGCAAGTACGAGATAACGAAATACAAATAACGCAAATGATTCTTCAGAAAAAGTTAGGATAGGAACATCTGATGAACCATGGTCCGCAAATGCACCGTTATCGAGTAAAAAATCGTCAAAGATGCAAAAAACCATACCTTTTTTATTTTTTTCTGAAGTTGCTATATGATAAGAAGACTTGAAATTGGTGTCATTTCATGAAGATTAAGATGAGAAATCGTTTGAGCTGAAATTCTAGAGGATAGCTCTAATAGTTCTCGAGATAACATCAAAAAAACGAAAAACGCATATAAAAAAGCATAATTTTCCGTGAATTTCCATCTAGTGTGCGTAAACTGGCATACTTACATGTTTCGAACTATCTTCATTCGATACTCCAACTCATTTTCCATATTTCATCACATTTTCAGATCTATAAATGTACCACAATTTTTAATTTTTTGAATTTTTAATAACCCTGGACTCTGTGGGACAATACAAGGTTCCAAAAAATACCCATCACATGTACAATATGTCACGGAATCGAATGAAGCTAGTTTCGAGTCCTTTTATATCGAGGTCATTGAAAAAAATTAATAAAAACTAAAAGAAAATTTCAACCTCCATGGATCACAATATCCTTTGGGGAAATTATCAATCATCGAATTCTAGGATAGAAACATCTGATAAACACATACCCAAAAACCCTTCGTTATTGAGTTACAGGCTGTCAAAAATGCAAAAAATGCATTATTTTATATTTTTTTGTAGAGTTATTTGAGGCATTTAACATTGGAAAATAAACTGATATCACGTGAAATTCTCTGAAGAATCGTATAAAAAATGATTCAAGAATGTAAGTGTAAGATTTTCCAAGTTATCCCCAAAAGACTTAAAATTACATCAGTTTTTGGTATTAAAATTGATTTTATCGATAAACTACTGCAAGTAGATACTTGAAACCAGTCTTATTCGATTCCTCAGCTTGATTCTCATGTGAAGTCATCATTTTCTGACGTTGAAACGCGATGGAAAAGCTAGAAAAGTCGTAATTACTAAAAAATTGAGCCGGACGTTTGAAATTGCCTCTACAGAAGTGACTAGCGTTGACTTCTATTACTATATCGCGCTCTGCTCTGGCCTATATCTATAGCTAGTAGTCGTAGTAGTTCCTATACTTGCCAAGAGAGAGCACTACTACCGCTCCCGCTGTTTCTCTTGCTGGTTTGAAAGCAGAGCGTTGTCGAAGATATCTATCTTCTTCTATTTTCTATCTTCTATCTATATTAATAAAAGAGAGTTGGTGTCTGTACGCTCGCTTATAACTCAAGAACGGCTGAACCGATTTAGATGATTTTGGATTCGTTTGAATTTTTACAGCACTGGTTAACATAATATGTATTAAAATATAAGAAAATCCCTTTATAATTAATAAATAATTAGTACATTAATGACCTAACCTATCAAACATTTCACAGACGTACGTTTTGAAATTGCCGGCTACCGAAGAACGGAAAGATGATCGTGATTCAAGACCAGAAAATTAGCAATACTATCTCAAGTTTCCGTGACTCAGTGGATAGCGTTTCGGCCTCACGACCTTGAGTTTGGGGGTTCGATCCCCGCCACGAACCATTTTTTTTTGCACTAGGTTTTCTGCTCTAATTATTTTTTACGCTAGAATCATCAATTAAGAATGAGTTATCGTTCGTATAATACATGTTCTATCGTTTCAAATAATAAAATTGAACAGAAATAAAAAAAAAAATAAAAAGAAATAGATAAATAAAAAAAATACAAAATTGAAGAAATTGAAAAAAAAGAAAAATTGGTGGGAAGAGGGGGGTGACATTTGATGGGAAAGAGGGGGTTGACATGAAGAGGGATATGTGGGGGTGACATTTTGGGGGGGGGGGAATGAACGGGGGGCATTATTTTGGGGTATGGCATTTTTTGAGGGGTGGCATGAAGGGGGGACATTTGTGGAGAGAAGAGGGGGGACATTTGGGGGGGGGGAAGAGTGCGATACGAAGTTCGCCGGGACAGCTTGTTTTTCAATATTTGTGTAGTAAATAATAACTGATTGCTTTCTCTCTTCATAGAATATTATTTATCTCTCGCATATATATTACATAATTATTTGGGAGCAACAATAATATTGATAACGGAATCTATTGCGATGCTTAAATGATAAATTTTCATTAAAAAACGTATAATCTTTATGAGATAATTATTAAACTAATAAGGTTCTTACGGTTCTAGAGAAGAAGAATTCCAAATTTCAGATGGTTCTATCACCTGAACGGGAGTGAACTTCGTCAATCCCACGACATATTCTTGTTCAGCCCTTCACGGGAAACTGAGAGGTGAATAATATAGAAATATAGAGAAGAGGTAATAATCCTTTCACATGTAAATCACCTTATAATTCTTTAACATTTGTGATAACACATATTTCAATTTCCATTGAATGTTGATAACATTGATGTTATTCAGTTGTTTAATGGATTTTTCTTTTTAAATTGACAATAAGTTGAGTTTCAACTATCAAAAATACTTTTCATTCTTGCTAATATTGGTTGTATCTTTCAAGTCGCACATGAACTTATGTGAGGATCCAGCGTCAAAAACATTCTCGAATTTTAGTAATCTGGCCGGGCCTGTTTCATGAAACTTTATAAAGTCCAGAAATTCAGGTGGAATGGCGAACTCACACTAAAAGTCCAAAGTCAGGTTATGTCTAATGCATAGGTATAATCAGATTAATTTAATTTGACGTTTGTCTTTAGATGGATAGATAGATATTATTTCTTGACGTTGCTGATGACCGTAGAGTACGATGGCAAAGAAAAAATAACTCTCTATCTATCTAATGCCAAGCGTCAAATTTAATGAGTCTGATTATACATAAGTTAATTATATTGGGTATATTTATAATTTACACTCGAAAAAGCTGATAACAAATAGATTATCGATTTCAAATCTTGAAAGCTTGAAAGGACAAACCGAATTAATTTTATAAATTATTTGTCTCCATCTCATGTTTGAACTCTAGGTAAGGTGTGAAAGTTGAAAAAAGAAATATTAATAGAATAATAGGCTTGGTGTGGGATAGAAATTTTGAGCTCATCAACAGTTAATCTAATAATAAAATCTGTTTCATTGAAAAAAGGTCTTATTAGCTGTTGGAAAGCTAAAAATTCCTAAATTCACATACTTTTAATTCACATACTAGTTTTTCGAGGGAGGAAATTTGGAGAATTAGTGAGAATTAATAACAGAAGAAATTTTCGCCTTCAAAATAGAGAAAAATAATGTCAGCTAATTGGAAATGGCGATTGCTGAAATATTTGACACGCATACATTAATTAATTAATTTGACATACAATAATTCCTGTAGTATCCATGGAACACTATGAAAAGCTGTAATGAGGCTCACACAATAAAAATATACCTGAAAATATACCTTCTCACACGTAAAACGGAATTTTAGGAGTTAATAGGACATTATTATAAATGAATCAGCTTATTACATTTCACAATGAGTTGATATTTTGAGTTTTTATTTATATTGGATATTTTTATAAGTAACTGTAATTAAAAGGAGTAAAAAAAATGCTACATTTTCGAAACTAGATACTTGATTTTCTCTTGAACCAATAAAGTAGCAAGTGTGACATAGGCAGTAACTTCTAGTAGCAGGCTATAGGCTAGTGGATGAACTCACTATAATTTACACACTTTCAACATTTTAAAAAGCTGTAGTGAGGTTATTCATTATCAGTAGAAGCCTGAGCAAAATAAACCAGCTAGTCTGAGGCATCAGAAATGAAAACCGTACATCAATGCAACGCAACCCTTCGAATCTATTCTGTAACTGACCTATGACAGTATCCAGTGTTGCATTGAAAACTTTCACTTCAAATGATTTTAAAGGGTCGTCAATCCTGTGATTCATACATAACTCATCGAAGAAACATTTTACAATTTGCTTTCGTTTATTTTTCATGTTGCAAGCAATGCTCCATGACTGAGCTAAATGTTTGGCATTACTAAAAAATCCTCTCTAAAAATTTCTCATCTACTCTCGGCCGTTGAGAGTGACTCATTTCACCGGAAACAATAATAATAGGAAAGGAGTCAACTACTTTGAATTTGTATTTCAATGCCTATTTGTATATGGTGAGAGATCTATTCATATAGTAGCTATGTAAATAGATATAATATTTAGAACTTATTTAATAATTTTACTTAGGAGACACTTGTGACATGTAATATTGTGATGTACAGGGTGATTCTAAAATAGACCGATAAACTTCGTGAGCGGTTTTCTGACATCGAAATTAGGAAAAAAGTTCCTGTAAACATGGGTCCTTTGGGTCCTAAAATGCTTTGTTTCCCCCTAGTCGCCATTTTGCTCATCATTTTTTATTATTTTCTTCTCCAGAATGGTTTGACTAATATTTTGTTGGAATTTGGCATGGTCAAGGCCAAGATGAAGTTCTGCTGTAAAAAAATGAAGCAGCCTTATCTGACAAAATATTTGGAAATAGCGTGCATTTGAGATTTTAAATTGAAATAACTCGAAAACTTTTTGCCCGCCATTTTGAAATATTTCGTCAGATAAGGTTGCTTCATTTTTTTAAAGCAGACCTTCATCATGGCCCTGACCATGCCAAATTTCAACAAAATATTAGTCAAACCATTATGGAGAAAAAAAAATGATGAGGAAAATGGCGACTAGGGGGAAACAAACCATTTTAGGACCCAAAGGACCCATGTTTACTGGAACTTTTGTTTTAAATTTCAATGTCAGAAAACCGCTTACGAAGTTTATCGGTCAATTTTAGAAACACGCTGTATAAAGTGAACTAGTTGAAAAGCTTCAATAACAGCAATTCCATTTCCAATGATCGAGTTGAATGAATTTGAAAAGGCTTTGTTAGTTTATCATTTATGAAGCAATGCCATGTAGCGTTGAGTGTATTTGAACAGGGGAAATACTTATGTCTTTTATACTGTCATCAGTAAATATAATGCCGTTAACATTGATCATTAATGCATGTTGATCATTATGAAACTCCGTTATAAAAAATAGTATAAATTCAGAAATAATTACTGTATTTTTCATACTTCATACTTGTGAATCTCGAAGAATATTACAATATGTGGAAGGTATGAACTTATTTCACATAATTTTTCAAGTTTTTTCTATACTGTACTGACCAGATAAATTCATTGTCTAAAAATTTGAAAAAAATTAAATCACCTATGTTCAGACTTTCTGTGTAATAATAATATATTATTGTATTGTATTACGGTTTCAGAGTTCTCAGTTATCATTATATTAGAACTATATTAACCTTGGTGATTTACTGCAACAATATTCATTATTTCTTATTAATAGGAAATAGTACTCTACTCTAAATCGTCTATCATTTAGGTACCTATTTATCATTCTCATGTACACATCTCATTCCATTTTTCTATCACTTGTTGAATTCAAAAATTTCAAGTACAGTACCGGTACTGTTACTAGAGAAAAATTTCAACTATCGTCATGATGGACTCATTTCATCTCTTCATCTGAATTCAACGGAGAAGAAATCAAGTAAACAGAATAACTGTAGATTGGCTAGCTAAGCTTTTTCAGGGCTGAAATGCAAACAAATTCATGAATAAAAAGTTCGCAATGAAGCGAAATGAATAAGTACTAATCAAAACTAATATAATGAGTACCGTACTAAAATAATAAGTACTATACAGTGTGATGCAAAAGTAGGGGTGCATGCATTTTATATGTGTGTTGACTACAAAGGCATACAGTTTGAACGCAGAAGGAAATAAGTGTAGCTTATTGATCAAGCAAAACACTCGGAAAAACTTTTCTAATCTATGTTTTAACACTCTTTAAAAGTAGATTTCAAAAGTTCAGGTTTGTTCAAATGGACATACTTTTTATAAAATATTTTTTCCCCAGTTGGCTCTAATAAATCATTAATGTATACCTACTTTTGTTCTCCATTTATATATATTTTTAATAAGGTAGAAGGATTGAACCAACATCATAGTAAATTTGTTCTTGAAGTTGAAATGTGTAATCTATTCACAATAAATGTGCTTAAATCTATAAAATCTGTAAAAAATTTAATCACAAATTCTGCACTACAAATAAAAAATGCAGAATCGTGAGCTTTGTGGCTTGCTTCAGTGGAGGTTTTTCCTTGCTCAAAACATTTTACCGAGAGTCATGCAGTTGAGAATCTTTCACAGTGGTGAATAAATTGATTTAGTGTCATTAAACAGCATGAAATTTGATAAATATTTTCGAAAAGGCAATACACACTTCGATGACTTTATTTATCCTTATTGATTTAAAATCAGATATCCACAGCTTAAGCATAGTAAACTGAGTACCGTATTTCATGATTGAAGCAACGTATTGAAATTATCTCTCTTGATAACTTAACTCTTTCACAGGTTTTCCTAGTGTTCCTTGTGGCAATAATGGAATGTACTAAATATTACGCAATTGCTGCTGACGGTACTTATCCATATCCTGATCCTTTTCCAGATGCCACAACACCTCCAGTCACACTTTGGAATTAATTTCAGAAGATGATAATCACGAGAAATATTACTAATAAACTACAAAATTTCTTGTAAAACGCATTTTTCATTATGAAAAAGAAACTATTAAAAAAAGAAATTAATTATACTAATAGTATAATACGGTATATCAACTGAGGGTAATAATGCAATACATAGGCGACATAATGCAAGCATACGTATTGCTTCAAACATAGTTTTTTTCAAAATTTTAGGAAATATTAATGTGCTTCATGTACAAGGACTGTTCAATTTTAATATGACTGAAAATACGTAAGGCTTACCATAAAATAAATACGTTATTATACTTTGATTCAAACTGCTTTAGAACCGGCCTAGAGCGGTCCACCAAGCGGGTCAAGCGGGTCTCAATCCTAAAGCAGTTTTAATCAGAGTATAGAATCATAGATAACAGATTAGAATATTACTATCCTATCTGTGAATCTACTATCTCTTCTCTACTATAGTATGCAATCTTCTTTCACTGTAATAACCTACGTATTTTGAGCTGCATATAGAATGGAAAAATACGGTTTTAAACATTTTAACCTGCATTCTGTCGAAAGCATTATGTTGTAATTCAATGGAGGTATCGTTCACTTAATTCTGATTTGTTTATTTTGTTTCGGCTGAGTAGACCACTAGTTGTAAGAGATAGAAACGGTTTTATCTTGAGCTGAGTATACTTTTCCGTGAGAACAAACAGCGTGTCTAACAAATCTTTAATTTTATTAGTGGTAGAAGGAATACATACAGATACAAAGTTTTCAAGAATGTGTAAAACAATAGATAAAATGAGGATTGGCTTTTTCACAATATGAAAGACTATTGATATTTTTCACTGAACTGAGGACTACAGGATGTAAATCTGCAGAGCAGTTATATATATAATAATATTGGTCTACTACATTTTCCATAGGCTAGGCTACAGTGAATGATCCGAGGTTGCCACCAGCCTTCACAAGTGACGCGACCATGAATATGTAATCCACGCTGACAATATTGCTATTAGAAGCCGCAGGCTTCACTCGTCCATAGCTCAAGCTTTTACACTCTGGAAAGCAAATTATTTCTGAAAGGCACAATTTGCACTGCGGCTATAATATATTAACATTTCTGTCATGCATTACCCGACACGAGAATTGCTTTACACACAATCAGTTCCATTCAAACGAGAGTTTTCATTCGTCAACGCTTGCGGTGTATTCGAATTTCAAACGTACCGCATGTGTTTCAGAATCAGAATGTCGAGTTGATGTACCATGAAATGAATCGGCTTAGGTCAGACAAAATCTTTCCTGCCATCAAATGCTTATAATTTGATGAAGAATGCCTGAATGCACTGAATTTCTGCAAGCAATGACTGTAAAAAGGAGAGTGAATTCCAAAAATATTAAAAAACAATATAAATAAAACTAAGAATCCATTTTTAAATAAATCTATTTTATGGATCTGATTAGATTGCAACTTGAATAGGGAACTTATGATGACAATTTCATACAATATTAAGTAATATTTTATTGTTTGAATTCATTTTAGAATTGAATAACTATATATTTATTAAACATTTTAATTAATGTTTTACATTGAATATTTACAATACAGTAAACACTTCTATGTTTATTTTTAGGGCATTAAACATTGTGAATAGGACAGAGATTGCTAGCATTAAGTGCAGTGCTGAGTCTAAAAAAGCGACTGATATCTTCAACGAACATAATTATTTAGGAGGGAGACTGAGAGTTTTGTACAGGTATGAATAATTATCACGTTTATTAGGATATTCCTAATACCGTTGAATTATGAATATTATTACTTATTGATATTACTTGGTTGATATAGATC
This sequence comes from Laodelphax striatellus, assembly GCA_017141395.1. Classification (NCBI taxonomy): domain Eukaryota; kingdom Metazoa; phylum Arthropoda; class Insecta; order Hemiptera; family Delphacidae; genus Laodelphax; species Laodelphax striatellus. The sequence continues at coordinate 15,588,435 of CM029530.1, forward strand.
AAGTCTGTGATGATAACTGGCTAAGCTGGCTCTTTGACTTTATATGATAGTTCTAATTTAGTTCTAATTCAACTAAACAGAAGAATTCATCCATTTATAATTGATAAAATCACACAATAATAACTATATAAATATAATTATTACATCTAGCTATGTAATCAAAGAAAAAGACAAAGATATTGTCAAACCATTGATCAGTGGTTTGACAATATATTTGTCTTTTTCTTTAAATTATGGAGAAATATCACATCACATTACACACAACAAGCTATGTAATTAAGAAACTGAATTTAGATTTTCTCCAAAACTGATTTCATGGGAATCCAGGGTTTCCATGGGAAATTTTTATGTTTTCATGGGAATCTGAGTTACCAGTGAGACATTAGAAGTATTATTTTGAAATTATTGGAAATATAGAGGTACAGAAATATCCATGTATAGGAAAGTTTTTAAAAGTACACCGGGACACGAAAATGAAAATGGAACGAGCATATTGAAAAGGGATTCAGATAATAACAGAACATGGAGCTCAATGCAATGTTATTTCCACGTTCCATATGATGTTCATGGTCACTTTCAGTTGCAATGCTTTTGCAAATTTAATGAATCTCATCGCGAATGGCCGTTGTCTGTCTCTGGGTGGTAGCCGAAAAAAAGGACTCCGAGTCTGATGTATTAATTGCTTTCTCTGAGCTGGTCCATTCTTCCCCGCCACCGCGTAACCCTCACTTGCAACCTTATCAGCCAGACAAACGATCACAAATTACGCACGAGTAACGGCTCTGACAATGACGGAAGCTCGCCGCAGTCAGGAATAAAAAATGCTCGATATTCAGCCGAGCGCCTAGTGCTTTAAAACGCGCATAGCGCTTCCGTGAATTCATTCTCCGTACTTGTGCTATAAGGCTTCTTTCACTCCAATGCGGTTCCGGCCCGGATAATACGGGATGAACATTTTTTGACTGATGTATCATATGGGTGTGTTCAGACGCTTTAGTGTTACTATACCAATAAGGATACGTCAATATTCTGGTCCCCAACAAAGAAAATCAGCAGTTCAAGGATTAGCTATTTTGCCTTATAAATTGTATTATAAAATACTGACTATATTTTTCCACTTGCAATTTACCATTAGCCTACCAACGATTTTTCTTGGCATTATCAATTATTATCAATATGACCTAAGGCTGTGGGCTAATATTGAGTCATAGAGCAATAATAGTCTATATATTAAGTTCAATTTGATTAATATAAGTACACTTTCAAATTATAAAATGATTAACTCAAGAAGTTGCATTTATTCTGAAATTGGATTCTGAGCGTGTATCACTGATACATGAATAGATCGAATTGTTCCACCTCTTACATGTTTATAGTGCAATTGGTTCAATTAAGAATACAGTCATATTTCAACAATATTCATCAAGATCTGAAAATTACTAATCCGCATTTTACAGAAAAGCAATCACAACTAAAACATAGTGAAATCTGAAATATCACACTCAGTAACTGTCTCTACAATCTAGTAGGTCAGACCAAAGACATTTATTATTGAGTTCGTTGTGAATATTGTAGGTCGGGCATCATAATATTTTGAAAAATGCGCCTCAAAAACTGATTTGTATTTCGATTTGAGATGGAATAGTTTGTACCTTATTAGAAAACTGGACATAATATAATAATTAAAAAAAATATCATACTGATATCCATCTGTTATAATATTGAAAGGCTTCTTTAAAAGAATGGTGCACCTCTCAGAGCCTTGCGTCCTGGAGCAACTGCTCCATTCGCTTTGCTATCGGTATGCCACTGTTTAGTGACGTCACTTGTCAATTTTCAGTGACGGAATGTGTTCGATAAGTTAGTGACAGACAGAAAAATAGAACAGAAAGACAGACCGACGATCATACGAAAGAAAATGCTAGTCAAAACTTCGACTCCGTTCTGTCGATAACATAATAATAGTATTATATAATAATCCATATTATCTCCTCTAATAACTGAAAGTTTAAAATATGTGTGAAACATCAGCAAGATAAAGCAGACCAACGGAACAATCAAAGCAATCGAAACTGTATAATGCACACAAACTCTCATTCTTTGAAGGATACGTGCTAATGTTACAGCAGCGCTAAATGGAAATGGGCAGATTCAGCGTGATGTTTAGAGCGTGCCTTTGCATATTGCTCGTGTCCAATGGTATGTCAACTCCAGCCCACCCTTACAGCAACCTACCCTCCCGAATCCCTTAGCATACCTGGCATGTCATTAGAATCTCACACAAGACGCGTTTGAAGACACACGGCCAAATACCATCTTCCCATGTTAAATGTGTTTAATGATGTATGCGTAATAATGTAATTGATACGATACAATATAAAAATAAAACATAATTCTATAAAACACAATACGTTACCGCTTAGAACAGGCAATAAGATTGATAGAAATATTGATGGAAATATTAGGAAATATCAAATAAGATTGATGGAAATATTGGGAACCATGGCAAACGATTGAAATAAAAGGTAGAAACAACTTCTCAATAGGATTTCAGAATTCAACATTAATTAATTAAACAAAATGAAAATTAAGTGGTTTTTGGGAATTGAGGGTATAAACTCATTTCAAAGTCAATTTGGTTGGGTAATTACATCAAATTTTGTGAAGAATTCATGGTCCAATATATGAGGAGAGAGAATGGAGAATAAGAACCAATGCAGAAATCAGTATAAAAAGTACAATCTCGCAAGGAAAAGATATAGTACGGTACATTTAATCTCAAATACAAATTCAAATTGGTTTTTATTTTTGATGACATCACATTACAAAAATTAAAATCATACAACAATATTATATCTTCTGCAAACAAACAATATTATGTAAGACTTATGCTCGGTTTTTCAGTCGCTCAATAGACAGTTTATGGATCCAATAGCACTATTGAATCAATAACCATATGTTTTCAAATGCAAAAAAAAAGTTATTGATTCAATAAGTTTATTGAACGACTGAAAAACCGGGCATTACAGTTTAAAATGAATAAAGTTTAATACTACTGTAGTAACTGAATCTAACTAAAATATACCATAGTTACAGAAAATACAACACTATTTTTTAATAAGCTTCATGAAATCTCCCCATAAAGGCAAAGCCTGTGTGTGGATAAAATATGTGTGACATCTAGACATCTAGACGAATCAGCTGGCTGGGTCATGTGCAGAGAATTGAGCCAAACAGAATGCAGAAACTTGTGAGTGAACAGCTTGTTCGGAGAATGAGAGGAACAAGGAAAAAAGGCCGTGCTAGAACACGCTGGTTGCAAGTTGTAGAGTAAGATTTGATGTGCTTGGGGGTGAGAAATTGGAAGAGGTGGGCATGTCAGAGGGACTGGAGGCGAATTGTTGAGGAGGCCAAGGTCCGCACAGGGCTGTAGCGCTTCGTAAGTAAGTAATTGCATAATTACTTAAAAGTAATTAAGTGCAAAGTAATTGCATATTGTTGATTTTGCAGGACTTGGCATTGAATAAACAAGAACAACTTGAACACTGGATCCGTAATAATATTGTCCTACACTCTGTTCAACGAGTGTTTGGAGTGGATTCAATCTTTTAGAGCCGCTTCCTCCAACGCTGCTTAAGCAAAACATCTGGCTTAAGCCTCATTCGGAGAATAGGAAAGCGGCCCTTAGGTGTTACAATTCTTTGTACCTTGCTTGACTTGCGCTTTACAGCATTAAAGATTGAACTACTTTGAAGTGAGTTCAATCCTTTATACTGAAAAACGCAAGCCAAGTGGGGTAAAAAAATAATTATTACACCTAAAAGATTGAATTCACTCGTTGAACAGAGTATAGTTTGTAATGAAAATATTTGTCTGCGACCTTGAAACGCAGTACTTGGTTATGAAATGTGAGGATTTTGTATGTTTTTGCGTGAATGACATCTCAGAACTCATCATGGTACTTTTTTCAATGATAGTTTCAGTTTGATGAATGTGAATAAGTAAAAGATGAATGATAGTTTACAAGTTCTCTCTCCACTAATTAGAGGTGTATGTTTGAATTTTCAAACATTTTCACCTAGTCTAAAATTCCATAGCTATTCAAATCATATTTCTCGAAACAACAAAATATTTTTAACAATAAACAATAAACTATGGACCAGATTGCTCAGCATAGATCTAGTAAAACATTAAATTCCTTTAAATGAATGCAGTCTAAGTTATTTTATTCGTCGATTTCTTCAAACAGCGTTATTTCGTTTCTCGATTTTTATGGCCTGCAATCTGAGGAAAAGAATAAAGTGAAGACGTGATGTAGATGGCGACATCAGGTGTCTGAAACTCGTAAAGCGTCATGGCAGTGAACAACCCCCCCCCCCCACCCAACCACACCCCCTCCTGTTTGACCATTTCCCCCGAGAATGTTCCTCCTTAAAGCCATTTCGTGGCACATGCTGTAACATCACAACATGATGCTTCTCTGCTGCATCTTCGAGAATATTTGAAAAGCTTTTCGCTTATAGGAAACTAATTCCAAATTCACGGTAGATGAGAGTTTAAAATATTAGGCTTTCGACTTAAAACAAAAGATGTATAAAGGCATTGTACAGGATAGTGCATTTCAAGAAATCTACCCTCTCTCTCACTGCATTTCTTGAAAAGTTAAATCATGAAAGTCATGAGATTCAATCTTGAAAGTCATGAGATAAAACTATTATTTGATTTGTATTGGAACATTAAAAATTACCTCATTTCTTCACCAACTGTAATTTTCAATTATTACCGGTATATCAGTAATAGATATAACCTTTCATTTTAGAGCTATAATGGACATGTGATGAGGACACTGATAAACCTTTCTAATGCTTGCTCTTATCAGATTATCCAGTTTCTGTCTCAGATAACCCTTGCTGTCTATTGAATTCAAATTGAAATAATACATGTATAAATTGGTTCTTGACACAAAAACTGCATTAAGACTACACGTAGTGTAGTTCAAGCTAGGTTCCACGCGTGGATTAGCAAATTTCATGATCTTTAATAACTCTCAAAAGACACAACAACAAATCGGGAGAAATCCATAATCTGACTTTGTTTTCCGATTATGTTCATCAGAGAATTTATGAATGATGAATCTTGTTACACCCGTCCTATGTTGATCAGAGAATCATCCCATGATAAATTTGCTACAGTAAACTCCCGTTTATCCGAGTCCCGGTTAACCGAGCTTTGTGATAGCCGAGCCTGTCATTCAAAAGTAACAAACATAAATAAAAGTCTTATTAATAGCGAGAAAAGCTCGTCCAAGCGAGGAAAGAGGTTACCTCATAAGACCTTCAAAGATTTCTTTAAGAAATAATAATCTATGTTTCTACTTGCATACAGGTCTGCAATTTTTATTATTATATGTTTTTGGTTCCAATAAACCAGTTATTAAACCTTTGAGTTTTACGTCTTTTTTACCATAACTGAACTTAACCTTCGTATTATCCGATTTTCCCCATATCCGAGGTGGTCCCAGTCCCAATTACCTCGGATAATAATCGGGAGTCTACTGTACTTGGTATTTTCCAAGTCATTACTCCAAGAATGATTTCTGCGATTCTAGGCTTAGACTTATGAGTTATGCGTCAATAATGTGCGTATGGCTCTTTCACCATCTTTCATGCAATTCTACCTATTAGAGCCTTGAGAGAGAAATGTTAAAAGGAGCTTTTTAAATTTATTTTATTCATGCAAGGGAGAAATTCAGAAGGCTGAACTTAGCTTGAAGTTTTTCATGTCGATAATTAACCTGGTTTTTTACTCATCCGAACACTCTTCAAAGTGCAGGCTTGCAATATAAATTAGAAAGAAAATAAATTGTAAGAAAAGATTGGAGAAACAGGGAAAAATGAGAAGAAAAGACAAGAATGAAAAGGAAAAACAAAGGAAAAGTGTAATGTAGAACGAAGTCAAGCAGCGTTACTGATGACTCATAGAGCTAAAAGAGTGGAAACGAAGTTACTGTCATGAATTATGAGCGTGTTGAAAAGATGCTCAATGAGGAGCGAGGAGACAAAATTATGATAATAGTTGTAATTTTGTTTGGCTCTCCTCTTTGTTGTCATTCCAGATTCTATTCTGTTATGCTGCCTTTCTCTCACTTCCTCTCACGGTCACCTGACACTCACAAACTCTAGCGGTGAATTCTTAGAACTCAGTTCATCTTTTTCGTATCAATAAAAATTAGTATTCAAATAGTATCTACTAATAAAAATTAGTGGATATCAAACAATTTTGATATCTTTTAAAAGAGATTCAAAGTAAAACTTTGAATCCGAAAAGAGATTTTTTAAGGAATGCTGTAATCACAAAAAAAAAACTAGAGATGGTTCTGTTGAACACAAAAATGTTAGTCTCTAATGGATTGTGCTCAGGTAAAAGAAGTAATCCTCCACATCCTCTGCTCAGTTTTATCTCCTCATTGCATTACTAGTCAGGATTTCTGAACTTGATGAGAGTTTACTGTATGGTATAGTCATCAATAATTGTCATACTTTCACACCAGTGCGGGACAGGCCGTATCGGATGGGATAACTAATCTATCTTAATAGGTAGATTTACACTGAATCATCTCGCTAATTAGTCATCAGTCAAAACATATCCCTTTTTATCCAGGCCCGGTCCGCACAGGTGTGAAAAATTCTAACTCATCATCAGCATTTTCGCAACTAGCTGTGGATAAGTTATATAACAAATAATATAGCACAATTTTTTCTAAATTTCATATTAAAGATTAGTAGAGCTGGTAATTATTATAACAGATTATATTAGCCATGTATTTCTCATAGATTTTCTAACTATTATCATCTAGTATCTAGTCAGTTATAGTAGTATCATAGGGATCTTTATTGTGGTAATGAATGAAGCACTTAATTCTCAGTTACTGCTTCTCAGAAGGCTCTAACAAGACTCTTGATTAGAAAGAAAAATACGTACAGTTATTGAATTTGAAAGTGTCGCAAGAATTTGTTTTTGAATTATTATTAAAATTCAACTATTGCCTGCCATCTACAGTGACAGAAGTTTTTAACTATGATAAGTTCGTGTTAATTATGCCTTGTAAAAGCAGTTAAATTTTATAGTTGAGTGAGGTCGACAAGGAGCTAAATGATCGATAAAAGAGAGGAGAGTAGATTCAGTGTCCGGTTGTTTTGGCGTAGACAATTTGAAGAATTTACACCATGCCAGCTAATAAATTAACTCCTGTTCCCTGTACAATATCTGCATGGAAGACCCTTCTCACCGATAATGAGCCATATTTCACCGGCGCCTGTCCTAACTGCTAACCCTCCGATTGCTCAGGGGGTTGGAGGGGGGTGATTGAGTGCCAAGGGCGACGAGGGAGGGGGTAAAGGGCAAATTCCCTCACTCCTCTCACTTGGACCAGACCTCTCACTATTGAGTCCAAAATTGAGAGCAAAGCGAAGATTAATATCGAATTGCAGTCTTTCGTTTCCCAATTCCATCATTCATCCGACTGCAGAAAGATAACGTGCCTTTCGCTTTCATACGATAATTCGCTTAATGCGAAAGGCGATCCTTTAAAAAGACCGCTTTTCATTCACAAATCCCTTATCTGTGTAATAATTTATGTTATTCACGCATTTTTTCATAGTTTTTCAATATACTAAGATCTATATAATATGTAGATAACTTAATTTCGTGTTAAATAACAAGATTTTCTAATAGTTTTTGTAACTTGTTACAAATTTATTTGTGTCTATCACACTTTTGTTACATAACAAAAGTATTAGTATATTATACTAATATACTACATTTTAACATCTAGTCAACTTCAGTGGTATGGAGCTGCGTTTACACTATGTAACTTGTTTAATAAACTTGTTACATGTAATAAGTTATTGGTAACTTTTGTTATATAACAAAGTTATATAGCTTTTGTTGTGTAACAAAAGTGTAATAGGCAATAAGTAGTTATAAAACAAAAGTTACATGTATAATTTATGACACGTATTTTCATGAAGCCTGTTAGATAACAAAATATTATGACTTCACCTAAAAATCGTGGGTGTATTGCCACCACCTCAAAAGTATTTGTTCAGAACGCTAGAAACTAAATTCATTTGTAGAAAAGTAAAAGATGTAAAGTAAAAGCTAAGTATAGAGCATATAGTCCGTATCGTATTTCATGATATGCAATATACGCTATAGTTGGGATGATTATGACCTACTATTAAGCCTACATTAACTAACTTCATCGCGGAAATCTATACTCATTTGGAGATTTTTATTTGTTCCAAGTACAGATAAAAACAATCTTGGCTTATTCATATCAGCAATAAAATATTTTTCATAAAATAAAACATTCATAGTGCTTTTTATGTAAGCATCTTATGATGAGGAATCTTATCAACCAGATGGTACGTTTTTCCTGAGTTAATATTCTGTTACTGTTATGAAGGCCAAACCAAGAGGAATAATATTCCACAACAAGATGGATGCATTCAATTTCATAAACGAGGCTCTTTATCGACTTCTTAGTTATAAAAAATGTGTTCCCCGCAAATTGAATTTTATACTACTCGGCTTTCTAATTCATAACAAATTTTACGAGTTTCCAGAGTACCGGAGCTTTTTCTGTTCTGTAGAAGTTTGACAATGCTCACCAATTTGCCATAAAAATGTATTAAAATTTCTATCTATTCATTAATAATTCTATCTATATTGCATTAGTCGCTATCATGATGACTATTCTACATTGCTTGAAGTGAAAGGTAGAGATCGCAAAGTACCGTTTTCACTAAGTCACTAAAATTGAGTAAGGTAGTAACTAGTCATGAATTACGGGGAATTTTAATTCTCTACAAAACGCAATCTCTCCCATGAGGATAGAGCTGTGACTTAAATAACTGAGATGTTACTTTCCGATTCCTGCCAAAAACAGTTCAATTGAAAAATCGATGATCAAATTCGAACTCCAATTGAAAACTTCAGTTTTTGCTGATCAGATATTCGTCTTGTAAAAATTGAAGGGAATCGTTTTATATAAAGGAAAAAGCGAGGGATTTGATAACAAAAGACTCGGTCTGACTTTACTAGATAGCTTAGTTCTATAATCTTTTTGATATAATTAATAGATTTTCTCATCTTCGATAGTCCTCACAATACGTTTTTAATACTTCATTAGAACATCCCTTTATGAAATACTAACGGACAATTATAGTCGGCGTTGAGTTTATGTGATTCGAAAAAGCTGAAAAGTCATTTTGACGCATTGTTCCCGTGAAATCCCGTGACATCATTTTACAGCAGGTAATTTCGATTGTCCTTCGTTCAATTGGCTCCAAGTTTTATATAGCAGTGTTACATTTTTTTCCAAGTGGAGACAATCTTCTATTACTTTTCAATAGTGAGTAAGGTTTATCAGAGTGGAGCATTCCAAATATCCATTAGTCCAAGTGTACCCATGTTTGAATAATAAAAATAAGAATAAGAATAAATTTTATTTTTTTCTACAAAATTTCCAGATATAAAAAGATTGGGCAAATTTAACAGATACAAACAGATGTAACAGACATAGCAAATTCCTTGCATGACATTCTTGTTTATATGACGTTCTGGATCCGCGGCAAGAAGTACTGCGCTCCCGGTACTCGATCCCCAGGATAACAGCCACCCAACCGCGGCTACAGACGCATTCTTTCTTTGTCTATTGTTGTCCAGTCTGTTGTCCTGGTCGATATCTGGAGTAGAGACAATCTTATAATTGAAAGGCGATTTCCTTTGAATGCTCAATGTTTCCACTTTCACAGATAAATTTTTCATCTGTTTGTTTCCAAGTAAAAATTTGTCGAAGCAGCAATCAATTGAACTAGCGACAAATACCAGCATTCCAACTTTGACTGGCTATTTTCATTGCTTCGAGTTGGGCGGAGATCTGGAACTGGACCAGTAGTGGGAGAAGACAAGAAACAGATTGGCGAAAATGTTGAAGAGTGACGGCGAAGAGAAAGAGATCATCGGGGACGTGAAAGATGAATGCGAGGAAGATTGAGGAGGCGGTGTGAGGTTAGTGTGAGGAGAGGTGTCTGTATGGGAAGGGTGGTTGGGAGGGGGGAGGGTAGCCAATTCAGAGTAAATCACATCACTTCCACTCGGAAGAGCCGGCCGTTGCGAGGACGGGCGGCGCACTGCACTGGAGATGGATACACGAGAGGCCAAAGCCGGATGAGCCCGGCTAGCACAGACAAAGACATTCGTTGTAGTCCCAAAGCCTTCCAAATGGCTCGCAAGATCTTATTTAGTTTCCCATTCACTCATTTCCAGCGGGAAAGCCTGGAAACTTTCAGCGTTGAGGAATCCAATAAAGTCTGTTACGTTCTGTTAAGTTTTTTATGCCCAAGAAGTCTCCGGCTCTTTTCCGTTCTAGTTCTGGACTGCTTCAACTAAATGCAGATATTTCTTCCACTTCTACTACTTCGCTACATCGCTTTTTACTAAGTCGCTTATGCTGATTGACGTAAAACTGAGTTAAATGACACCATTACCTTGCTCTAAGGTTTAGCGTAGATTAACCAAATATAATGAAAGAATTACTCATTCAATTATTATCCATTCAATAAATCAATTATCTCTGGTTGTAAGATATAGTTGCTTCATTTCGCCATAGTAGCTGAATTGATAATGAATTACATAGAATTACAACTTGTAACAATGTTCAAAGTGTAAAAGAACTCATCCACTTTACAATATTGACATGGCTAAGTCATAGTTGATGAATATTATAATACAATTATTTAAACATTGTAGACGTCATTGTAAACGAGGTAGCCCAAGAGAATATTGAATTGGAAGAAGGAAAAGAGGTAGACCGCCCGAACTATGGAATAAACAAGTGTATGGTGATATGGTGGACAGAAATCTTGTTTTTGGGGATTGGATGAACCGAAAAAAATGGAAGATACGATGCGAGAAACGGCTGGAGCTGTAAAATTAACTCGCTTTTATAAATGTAAACGTTATGATAAGGTAATTTAATTTCATTCCAGTATTTACAGGTGCTATATCAAAATTAATCTGCTTTATTAGGTAGATGAGGTTTTCATCATATAGTGGAATATTTTTTAATATTTAGTATGTGTTGGAAAAATATTAATGAATCCTTCAAGATAACAAGGTACAACGTCTCAGTCAAATTAATGCTATTGAATAAATGATATTGGATCCGGGCATCGCTTCTGTTTCTTCAGTGTATGTGATAGTTTTTCCAGTGTATTCCTTGTTATGAAACAGGGTAGCGTATAGTTGTTGCAGAGTTTTCCGTGAACTGGAAGAGAAGAGCGTGTAACTTTCTGGCAATCCACCTGTGACGATGATTTATCACTCCACTTTCGTCGGCGATGATTTATCAAATAATATGAGCAACGCCTTTCTGACCGTGGATAATAGAGAGAGGATAAGAAAAGAAGTGTACAGTGCGGGTGGCAAGGGAAAGGGGGAAGAGTTGAGATTGAACGCTGGGGTCGCTTCCACACGGTTCCTAGCCTACGGACCGATTTCACCATTTTTATGTTGTGCTAGGTTGCGTGCTGCATGCGTTTTTTGTTTATAAAATAGGCTTCAAGTTGCTCAGGAAGCTCCCTTCATCTAAGTTGAATTTATTCGTTCATTTCCATCATCTGAAATATTTTACTCGGAAGCCTTCCTCAAGACGATAAAAAATACTCATTAGAGAAGGAAACACTGAAACACTAATAGTAGTCGGAAGAAAGGTTCATGGAGTTTTCTTACTGCTCAGTTATGAAGTTCACATATTGTAAATATGCGTTAAAGCAGTGTGATTGATATTCGAATATTCACAAATTGTCTAGGAAAGTGTTAAGCAACGTGGAATGATATTATTGCACAATCTTTGAATGGTACCAACGTTTGTTCTTGTGTTGACCCCTTGCTAACAGTTCTAATAAAAAAAACTGGTAGTAGGCTACATCATAAATGTTGATTATTATGATAATGGATTGCTTGATTATTTGAGAAGGCGGCGTTCAAATAAGGCTTTGTCACATCAAGTTGAATTCCCATCTATGACAAAATACTATAATGGCGATATTGGCTGTTATGGCTCTAGTATTGGTTGTGAGGACGTCAAAAGTGTGCTCAATATTCTAAATCATCACTATACTTTCTGTATAGTCATCTCCATTTAGTATTCCTATTTTTAATCCCATGTATGAGAAGTAACGAGATCACTGTAATCGGCTTGATCACTTGGGAGAGACGATCCAATTTACTGAATAAATGCCGTTCTTGAAGAACAAAACCGTCCGAAACAATATTTCTCAACAAGAATTGGATCCAAAGCCACCAGGTAAAGAGCGGACACCTTGATAGCATATTCAATTTGTTTTTCTATTGTCCGGGCATCGCTTCTACTTATTCAGACAGACCTCGACCTGGCTGCAGATTGAATGAAACGTGCTGGCCAAATACGAATTCCCTGTATGAGTTGAAACCCGAATATGAGTGGGGGGACACATCGTAGCCTACTGAAAAAGCAACGCCTCACTACGACAAAGCCAGAACACTTTGGCAGCGAGGCCCAAACAATAACTGCTGACTCCACATTTCTGGGGACCAGTGACCCCTCTCCCTTACTCATCCACTCTTTCCAACCCTTTCTTGTTCACTCTCCCTCTTCTGTCCAAGGCAGCCATCAACGTCCAATATCTGAAAATAAAACGAGACCCTTTTTTGTTTCCAGCGCAGTTCCCCTGTGCGAAAAGATGATCATTGTGGTCATTCAATTTTATTGAATCACTCCACCATCTAACGCCTGCGATGGAGCGCTAAAACAAATTCCTTCAATGGGCTGAGAATATCTGCAACCTTGTCACAAACACAAGCGCTCAGCCTACAGTTTGAGGCTTCCATGTGAATTATTTAATTTTAGTTGTTGAAAAAATGATATCACTCAGAAATATTATTTTGAAATTTCGGTCATACATGCATCAATGCATGAACATATTTTGCTTTTCCGACTTGCCATTTATAAATGTATTTTTCATAAAATAAGAGAACAAAAATAATTCTCGAATAGTTTTATTTCATTTTTATTTCATAGTTACAATCGAAGCAGCAAATTCACCAACACTCATTATCAACGTGTCGATTATTCTTCTCCATCGTAGCCATCGTCGTCTCCCAAAGTAAGGGTGCCTCCTTTGTCTGTTGCATAGGAGGTGCAAACCAGTACAGCAACAATGAGAAAGACAAGGCAAAACTGCAAAAAATAAAAAATATTACATTGAAAAATAATTTAGTAATCCTTTTTATCACAGCATGACTCTGCAGATTGAATAGTGTGAAGAGATAACTGAAAGATGCTAGAAAAATTGAAACATACAATAGTTTTTTTTTCTAAATGTGTTACTGAGAGCAAATAAAGAAAGACAGTAATATCTCGACTCATAGTGAATTTAATTCTGATTGTACTCTCATTTCAATTTATTCAAATTTATTCAAATCATAATAGTCTTCAAAATTTCTTCAAAAGCCTATTCCTGGAACCTATCATGTTAGTTAATGATTGCAATATACCATATCAATATTGAACTATCCATTTATTTAACTTTTGATATACTGTAGGCTACCTACTTATTATAATTTAGTTTTAATATTATGTTTATTATTACAGTACTATAGATAGTTCATTTCTGTACTACTATGGGTCTTATCAGACTCAGTGGAAATTGCCAAATTGGAATAAATAAATAAATACCCTATCAATATAGGCTACAATGAGTATAAAATAAGCATTCCTTATAAAATAATGAGATCCAGTAATTTAAATTCTTATTTATCGTGTTGTATGGAAATGTAGCTTATTCCATAGTTGCTCTTTCTCTTTTATGTGCCAATTGCTAATAAGGTATTGCAGATCTTGATAGATGAAATTAAAATAGAATAAATACAGTTTCTCTGTAAAAGTGGTATACTCACAGACATACTGGTAAACTCAGCAGACGATTCACAGGAGTAGATATTTTGCTGTTGCTTGTTAAGAACAGTAAGTAATTGAGACAGTTACCTGTGTCAAATTGTTTGTTCTCACTACTTGGAAACTATAATTTATTGTTTGATTGACAGTTGAAAGATGTTGTTTGAACGTCGCTGACGTAACATGCGTTTGTGCAAATAATAAGTGTTCGTCATTCAACAACGTATTTTCCTTTTTTTTGTGGAACATATGTTTACATCGGTAATTGTTGAAGATGATCCATACAAATTTCCCTATAAATGCTTCAATTCAAGTTCAAAGCCTGAATACACCAAAGCTGAAAATGAGATTTCCAAGAAGAATTTTCATACGCTTTTCAAGTTCTATCGAATCTGACTCATTGCACTTCCCATCTAGATTCTATACTATGCTATAGTTTCATGGTATCTGTAAATATAGTTGGAAATAGCCAAGATAGGCGTACATAATTGGATTAGAACATTTGATAGGGGATCATATCAGAGAAAATTTTGAAAAGAAAACATTACGTTTACAATAATAAACTCAATCATATTCGCATGAAAATGGAAAGCATGTTCATTGCATGCTTCAAGAGATTTATTTCCAGGAATGGCAGAATGACGAAACCTCTTGAAGTTCGCTTTGACGTGATATTATTTTGATAGAGACTTTCCGAGAAGCTCTTTCAAGAGAATTCCATTACATGATGTTTTTGTTCTTTTCATACCATCTACTCAGATTCTTTCATACGGCAGAGATCCTTTCCTATTATTTCTGAAGTTTTTCCTTGAATGAAACTCAAGAGCTAGTTTTATTTATAGAAACGTCTCTGTTTCATGGGCTGCATGTTGCATGAGCTCCTTCATACTTAGCTGGTAAATTAACAAAAATCTATCAAATCCTGGTAATAAACTTGATGCATTTCCATTGCGTCAGGTTCTGAACTCTTTTGTGATTCCAAAGACTGCATTTCACAAGAGAAGGCTATAAGTTTCAGAAAGAGTTAATTTTCGTTCATTGTTTGCATTTGAAAATGTTCAAACCTTTACTGAGAAATTTACTCGTAGTCGCTTTATAACTTGCAGACTTACAGAATGATGTGAAGAAACAAGTGAAACGTCGAAACGAGAGCGTGGTAAAAGGTTTGAAAATTATAAACACATTCCTGGTAATTTGCATGCTCACTTTTGGAATGGCTTCGCCAACTTCCACTTGTTCTGTCCTTCAAGTCCTTAATTGGCAGCTCTACTTAAGAGATAATATTGATTCATAGTTGAAACGTAGCCTTGAACGGAAGTAATAAACTCCAAAAGAATATATAACATTCTACCGATGAGGTTGAAATATAGAAACTTTCTTTAATTATTTTACTGTTAGAATATTGTATCATTGCACTAAAATAATCTGAAATATTACAATTGGTTGAGAGGAGATTTGATTGGAAAGTTACTTAAGATTGTTACAGGAAATGTGAAGGTAAATGTGAACCTAGTGAAATCTAAAAAAAGATAAACAGACAATATTGTTGATAGATTTTTGAGTGCATGACAATGAAGAAAATGTAATCATTAAATGTTGAAAACTAGAAGTTTAATGTTAGGCCTCCTATGTTGCCCAAGATATTGCTAATGTAAAAACATCTCATTATTATGACCACCTCAATTTAATTACATTCTAAAAAAAATATCGCATTATTTTATCTCCCATTATTAATTACTGTATTACAATGAATATGAATCACAATATGTTCAAAATTAACGTGTTCGAGATGCTAATCTTAGAACTGGAATGATACAGACATTGACCAGCTAAAGACGGAGAGCTTTGGACAGAAGACGGGCTCTGACCCTGACGGGGTTCACAGGCTCTGCCAAAACCGCAACAATTAAGCCGGACAGGTTTGTGGACGACAAGCGCGGTCAGTCTAATCCCAGAATGCACCACTCCGCTGCTGCAGTTAATCCACTGCTGGGTCCAGTTCTGTTCAGTAAATCAGTCTAAGCAGCAGTAAAGCCGCCCCTGAAGTGGACTTACAACACCTACAATAATAATATGTCCACACTGGTCCGAATTTAAGCCAATTTATGGCCAAGTACGTTTCTTCATCCATTAAATGGTCATTTATCTCTAGTTTTCTTGACAAAGGAGATATTTTGGGCAAAGGAGATCAATGATGAATAAGGGGACAAAATAATGTCAAAATCACATAAATCTGTTCCTCTGATGTACACTGGATGATAATGGTGTGACTGACAACCATAACTACTGCTCTTTCGCTTTTGTTGACTGGGTTGTTGAGAGTTGTTGTTGTGATTATAATAATGTGGTATCTATCTATAAAGCTATAATAAGACGTAGCGTCTTATTCTCATTGAATGAATAGTTTTGAGAACCATTCTGCCGTGCTAAGCGAAAGAGCAGTATCTACAAAAACCAAGTTTTGAGATAATCGGGTTTGAAGTTTGGCAACAATAAACTGAGGGCTGTCACCGGGCCTGAACTTTTTTCTACATACTATTTATTGATTAATATACTTTTTTTCACCTAGAATTGATTTATGCAATAATTTTCTATGTTTTTTCATGTTTTCCACATAATAATGTAGAAACTCATTCCACTACAAACACTTATTATATAGCACACACTCTGTACAGAAATCTGCTTGAAAACAGCCGTATCTACCAAAATTGCTCCAACAATACTCAGGTAAAGAGCAGTATCTGACATTGCACTTACTGCTCTCTTGCTCAGTACTAGTAGATACTGCTCTTATGCTGTGTTTTTGCTCGCTGATTTTGTAGATACTGCTGTATTGCTTATAGCGAAGTGTCGATATCTCGAAAACGGTTCGAGATACGGCTTTCAAACCTAGTCCATTCGATTCCTCGACTAAAAAAACATGGTATTTGATATATAACTCAAAAAGTGAAAATTTGCAGATACTGCCCTTTCGCTTAGCAGGGCAGCATTACTCTTCATACTTATTACTCGTCTTATTCTCATTGAATAAATAGTTTTGAGAACCATTACTCTTCATACTTATTGATTTTATATTCAGGTTATTGAACTGTAAGCTGATTTTCGGCCAGGTTATTGAACTGTAAGCTGATTTTCGGCTAAAAATTCACAGTGAAAATTAAACAAAAATTTCTATTTTCTCTAGTTATTTTATATACTTTTGAACTTGGAAGAAATTCAAAGTTGAAGTAAGTAATAACTTAAAGTAACCTAGTTATACCTCAGAAGAATTGAGTGATACGTTGAGGTAGGGCAGATTGATTGGTATCTTTTCCAATAATTATGAAAAATTCTCGTTAAATAAATTCGACCCAATAATATTAATAAGAGAGGATTCTTATATCTTCAATCTTATATCGATCACATGAAATGAATCCATGAATTAAAAGAAATGAATGTTGATGTAAAATCCATATTGTTAATATTTTTGGAAGTAAGAGTGAGAGAAAATAATATGATAGAATGATTGATTAAAAATTGAATTTCACTTTTTTCGGTTTCATTCCCTAGCCTCTGTAGCCAGCAGTAGCTGTTCGAGAACCCTTTTAAGAATGAGAAATCCATAGTTGTAGAAATAAATTATTGAATTAGTACCAACTTGTTTTTTCTTATAAATTTACAATAAAAATAGATTGAAATCACTATTGTGCCCGTATATCACCAATTAAAGAATATCAATTTCCCAAATGAAACTGAATGTGATACTCGAGTGAAGCTCAACTAAAATGCGAACGTTGTACATGAGAATCGTTATGGTAGCGTAACTTTCCATGTTGCGTAACACTAGCCAAACTCCAAGAAACTGTATTACTGTATATACTCCAAGAAGAGGACTCGAGTCTATCCCTCACCGTGTTAATTCATTATTGAATTAGCTGGGCCCTGCAATTTAGAGAGCTTTAATTATTTTCGGTAATCTGCGCTAGCCCGGGGTAACAGGAGGGTATGAGGGGGGGATGTGACCAGCTATAGTGAAACAGAGGTTGGCATTTTGGGGCGGGGTCAGAGGGGATGGGTGGGGGTGGGGGCGTTAAGGAATAGGGTGCTAGACTGAAGTCGGTTAGAGCAGAATTAATGCGATAATTCTGGCACTTAATAAAACGATACATTAGACGCGGCAAGCGAAGGATATTAGGGACGCCATAATTTTGGGCCGAGCTCGGGACTTTGCTGTATGAAATCGCATAAATTCGAGCAGAATACATTTCTTGATTTGATGGCGCTCCTCCAAGATAGCACAGCTCCGTTCATATTCCGAGGTGACATTCTTTCCTTATCAACGCTGAGATTATTCATATTCTGGTAGTTTAATTAATTTTCATAATAATGTTATTCGTATGGAGTTCTACAGAAACATGTAAAATAATAAAGAATGGTGCTTAATTGTCCATCAGGAACAATTTTTCTACTATTAATAGATGTAACTTTCGTTCAGGCGTAGTAAGTTCCTATAAGATACGTTATACAATGTATACCGATTCGGAAGATCTATATCTATTCAAATATAGAATCGATCACTGATCCCCAACACTACTATGAATGAGAATTAACGAATGTGAATGAAACAGGAGTTTGTCCTTTCTAAAATAATAGTATGAAAATGGTGTCACCCTTGGAAAACTGAATTTTTAATAACGATCTCTTCGACACATCTTTGAATCTAAATCTTGTTTCTGAGTATATAGGGCATTAATACTGTACTTCAGGACACTTGTTAGTACTGTAGTTTTAATTTATGAAAGGTTTTTATATTGTTATTTTTTTACTTTTTTAAGTTAAGAAATAAATCTTTTTTTTATTTTAATAAAAGCTCCACTTCTAACACAAATCCGTAGTATAATCTCCTCATCAAGAGAATGTTCTACACGCTTGTTTTTTTCCGAAAAATCGGGGCATTTTCCCCAAAAATTATAAAGTCCTTCAGACGTTTTTAATATATCCCATGTTTGTCATTTTCAAGTGCATTCTATGAACTTGAAAATAATGACTAAACTCTCCTTCATAATAAACGGATTTAAATAATTCTATATACGTATTGACAGAGTTAATAGTAGTATGAATTATGATAAGAGCAGCGGCGGCTGCGTGATGATTGTTCAAAGTTGAATCAGAGTGCGCAGCCATCAGACCTGAAAATTGAATAAAGGAGATAGCGCGCCAGCGCCCGAGTCCTAATAAATCTTATCAGAGCATTGGGCATGAAGGGCACTCGTGCACTGAGGTTGATTTCGAAGCGAGTATTGAGGATCGCATTACGTGGTAATAATTCAGTTTGGACTCTGCAAGTTAGAAGTCTCAATGATCAGACAAATGCTGTTCTCAGCTGAGGCGAAAGCATGAGATAGAAAGCAAGAAAGCCGCGAGCTGAGATGCCAACGAGCGTCTTATCAGCAGCAGACTCGTTCCTCAAGTAGTCTCCTCCTTGAAAACTTATCCTACCCCACCCCTTCTGCCTATTACTCATCTGAAAATTAACACGCACGCACACCCACAGTAAGACCCTGCTCATTAGGCTCTTCGACCGCTTTTATCTCTGGCCGAATCAGTCTTCCTCCAAGTCTTCAACTCGACTGCGATCTCAGAGAGTGATTAACCCCCTCGATATTGCACTCGGAGGCTGGGATCATCTTCAGAAGCATAGCCATCTCTAAAAATAACCTCTCACCCTTGGAAACTCAAGCGGTCTTTTTCCTCGTTCTCTGTAACTGATGAACTTTTCCATAATACAAATTCACCAAAACTTCAAGCCTCTCTTTCGTTCACTTTTGATATTGATCATACCCATTCTGTTTCAATTTCTCCATGAATATAATATGGAGGAAGTACAGAGATGAATTATTGTGAGCTAAGGGCTGGTTCATGAGCTCGGAATTTAGCTAAGTCCTAGACTAAAACGGGTGGCTACCGTAGCATCGACAAACGTTAGCCTCGACACTATGCACTTAGGGATCTCTATGCTGCTAACCCACTTTTTTTGTCGAGACAAACGTTTGTCGATGCTACGGTAGCTACCCGTTTTAGTCTAGGACTTGGCTAAATCCCGAGCTCCTGAACCTGCCCTTAGTGTTTTGTCACTCCCGATTCTTATAGTCTATAATCTGTATTCGATCTGTATTCGATCTTGGAACCTTTGGATTATCAGAAAGGCTTTTTTTGCCCTCCGCTACGGACCACTCCAACTGGCATAGCCTACAACTCTAACCTAACAACTCTAGCCAACTTATTAAAGACAAAAATTGAATACAACAGGTAGACAGACTAGAAAGATGAACATATTATTTTATCCATTAATAATAATTGATTAATGAATCCTATACTTAGTAGACTCTATAGGATAGGATCCATGATATGTTAAATTGGTCTATGGTTTATGAATTATTCAACCCAAATGAATAATACAAATCCAGAATAATGATTTGATAACACTTTTTTCCCTTTTCTAAGCATACATACAATAGCATGCAAAGAATACATGCATACATGCACACGATACATATAAAGCATGGATGTTTTGAGGTTAGTACTAATAATATTCCCTAAATAATTGATTCTTTCTGGTTTACTATGTATTCTTCACGTTTGTGGAGAATGGAATTTCTTGAAGTACATGTTTGAAAGCCAACCAAAATTCCATCTATTCTCAATGATAATGACACATCAATGACAATAACTCTTATAATTACAAAGCCCACAAACATTGAATTCATCCTTTATCAGTAGCTTCTTTAATCAATCATATAACTGGAAATCAACCTCAACCAATTGAGACATTTACTGCATTGTTGTTGAATAAACAGGTTGTTGTGAACTTGTCTCAGAAATGCACCCTAATAAATTGAAGTTACGTTGGGAGTGTTAACGCACTGAATTGAACTCTGCTCTCCATGTGGCGAAGGCCTAAACCTAATGATGGCGATATTGAGGTGGAAATGAAGCAAACATCTCCGTCAAGTGGATCCACTTGCAAGATGCTCTCAATATTAATCATGTTGTCGAGTTACGTCTTGCGTCTCTCGACGACATCGCTGATTCATTGGCAAAGTTGTCCATTAATTTTCAAGGATGTTGATCCAACTTTCTGGCTCATCACCTAGCAGGCTCTTTCTCTCTCTCGTTCCTTTCCCTCTTACTACTTTCTCCTTCATTCACCCTTTATTTCATTTTTTTCCACAGTACTGAAGTATAGAAAGTTGGGAATCTTAAGAAAATTGAAACAGTAATTATTCTTGAACTGTACCACAATCCGATAACCAATAATTTTACTTGTCATTTTATATTTTTATATAGTTTTCATTCATTTCTTCACAAATTTTTATTTATAAAATATGGATTACTTTCATCAACAGCGATAATATGTTTATAGCTTGCATTATAAAAACTTGAAAAAATTTATGACTCCTCTGTGTTTGTAATTTACATTTGGATATGGAATTATTGTCATTTTAAATTATATTATACAGTATTAGAGATGGAAATTTTCATATCAATTATTTGTCTTAAAATTTTATAATATTTCTTTGTCTTTCTCGTTTATTAGATCAAAGTCATTTAGATTATCCAAATTTGGCACACTGTTTCTCCAACGACAATTTAGTTTAAACTTAGGTTTCACCAATCACTAGAAACTTTTTTGTCAGAAAGTTCGCTGTCCGCTCAGCTGACTATTTGATTCAAACATTGCTAACATTGAATCAAATGGTCAGCTGTTCGAACATCGGGCTTTCTGACAGAAAAGTTTCAAGTGAGTGGTAAAACCCAAGTTTAAACTAAAAATTGGTTTAACTGACGTTGGAGAAACTGGCCCCAAATGTGAACGAATTAACCTCTTGCTGATGTAGTCAAATAGTAACGTTTAACAATGATTGGTTTTCCTCATCCATGTTCAAAGAAAAATATCTCACTTTATGAGGTTTTTTGTCTATAAAACTGCCTAATGAAAGAGTTTGAGTTTTTTGTAGGAGAAATCTATAGCATTTTTAAAAAAGTTTATGAGATTTGACTGTATATGAGAATTGGTTCGCAATCTGTCACCTGGAAAAATCAAAGATTCCCAATTACAGTAATGCCTGATGGATGATAATGAAGCCGATTCTCATGTTTATGTATTCACCAACAACGTTGGAAGAAGTAAGAGATTACAGGGCTCGAGACACTGCAATTTGTGACCGGCTCGGTGAGCCCCGTGCTACAGACTACGGACGGCATGAGACGTGAAGGTTTTCCAAAGAAGATTGCAAGCGAAATGTGAGCTCATCTGACAAGCTTGATACAACTGGAATTTTCCATTTTTCCACTACCTTCCCTTACTCAGTGATGCTCTCTCCTAGTCCCAACTCTCTCTCAATCACTCCGCTTCTATCTTCTTTCCGATTCGATCCCCTCCTCTCTTCTCCTCACTCCATTCGCTAGCCATGTATCTCGCTCTAAAAATCCCAATTTCCTCGAGAAGAAAAATGCTCGGGGCATATTTCCACACGAAGGGCTCTGTCTCCTTTCATTTACTTCCGTTCGCATTTTCCCTCTTTCCTCAATCCACTCTATCTTTCCCATTTTGTCTTTCATCTTTCTCATGTCAGATAAAACATGAAGCAGCTACAAATTTTCCATTAAGTGTATCTCTGTCTTGCTCATCTCTTTAATTCTCGTCTGAATTTATGAGTCTCAATGGCTACATCGATTTCCATTTGAGGGCTCATTCTGTGCTGGAGAGAATGTTAACAGTAACGTCTCCGTGATGCCAGTAGACTCGTCATTAGTTACAGAATTCATTGCAAGCAGAACAGATTTATCACTACATGGAAGAGAGATTCTCAAAACATGAGATCAAGAATGAGCATCATTAAATTGATTATCGAACGCTAAACTAATTCGAATCCATCTTTTCAAACACCATCAATAAAAGTAACAAGTGGCAGAAATCCTAAATGTGAATGTTTTGAGTTCTATTGCCAGACGAAATGTGCGATGGTACTGTTTATTTGGTTCACTTAGTTTGTGACTGTTTATCATTTTACAGAAACATTCATTAATATATGATTTGAAACTATGAATTCGGAATATAGCTCTATTCATGAAACTATTATTTTTACATAGCGTAAGAAGTTTTATGGAGTAAAAGATCTCACCATAAGTGGAACATTAGCAATTATTTGGCATGACTTACAAGAAGTCTCCTTATCTCATCTCCCAGGTGAGATTTGAGTACTCCCAGGATTATTGTATTCGAGTTCAATAATCAAAAATATGTATTTTCAGTTGAATTTATATATAGATAAAGTTGAATGGATTATTATGGATTTCAACTCCTGAAATGTCATATTACTATGATACATAATTGATTGAATATTGTATTATTCAACTCTAATCACCTTTCAAATTTACATTTAGAATACATTAAAATATTACAGAAATAGTATTTATCTGTTGAGAGTAGGTTAAAATTGACAGTTTCAGCACACCGTGACCTTGAAAGGTCAGCACAGATGACCTTGACCCCCCCCCCCCCCAAGGTCAACACCCCCCCCCCTCTCACCTACCCCCCCCACTTTAGCCACGCCCACTCTACCCCCCTCCCATTGCACCAGGACCTACAATACCTTTTCAAGGTCACCTAACCTAGCCTGACCTACTCTAACCTAACCTAAGTGAAGGTCACCTACACTAACCTGACCTACTCCAACCTAACCTAAGTCAAGGTCACCTACCCTAACCTGACCTACTCTAACCTAACCTAAGTCAAGGTCAAGTCAAGGTCAAGGTCAAGGGTCTTGGAACAGCTCAAGCCATAGGTCAAGGTCAAGGTCAAGGGTCTTGGAACAGCTCAAGCCATAGGTCAAGGTCAAGGTCAAGGGCCTTACAGCGGCCCAAGCCAATGGTCAAGTTAAGGGGCCTTGCAACTCCTCAAGCCAAAGGTCAAGGTAAAGGGCCCTGCAACTCCTCAAGCCAAAGGTCAAGGTAAGGGGTCTAGCCAAGCCCAATAGAAGAATGGGTAAACAAAAACCGAGTTACTATAGGTTAGGTTAGGTTAGGCGTCAGCCTAATCCTATCCTAACCTATAGTAACTCAGTCACCTGTTTCAACAGGCCTGCCATACCATCCAAGCAGGATGAGTTAGGTGAGGCACATTGAACCTAACCCACCCCAGCAACCAAGAATAATATTACTAAAAATCATTCCCTCTAGTATCAGTGATACACACTCAGTGTTCACTCAACAGTCACTAGTGACTCACTCAACTGACACTAGTGACTCACTCAACTGACACTAGTGACTCACTCAACTGGCACTAGTGACTCACTCTGCAAGTGTTTTACTACTAAGCTAGTAGACTGAGCAGCTTCTTAAATACTAGAGGTGGTGGTGGGGGTAAGTCAATGATGACACAATAATTACATTTCTTTCTTTATTGCCATAAACAAGTTCGACAAAATATTGATCTTTAAACAAAGTTTGCATAATCCAATTGTGTGAAACATTTACTACATTGAGTGCACAAAATGGCGGAGTATCCAGGGTTCCTTTATCGCCAGCCAGCTTCATCTTCAAAGTCTCCACAAAGTTGATCAGGAAATGTTCTGGGCAGTAGACTCCTGTAGCATTCTTCATCAGTGTATCCAGATTGGGCATCTCGTGGAAAAGATAGGGTGAACTTAGGTCCACATACTCGACATTCTCCTTGTCATCCAGCTGCAGCAGTGTGTTGAGCAGAGTAATCTTCTCATAGCCGTAGACAAAGATCTTGATTGCATTGTTGTTTTCATGCAGCCATCTTTCAACTGTTCCGCACACAATCTGGCGCAATTCAGAATAGGGTAGATGTGCTTGACCGGCTCCATTGCCAGACCATCGCAGTCCATGTTTTGCTCGATGTAGAGCATTGTTGTCACTTGTCTTCAGCAGCATGTCCGGATAGGGTGACTTGAAGAAATGATGATGTGTTGTCACACAATGCCTGTCATCACGCTCCAATATAGCCATCTCCTTGACAATAAACTCATTGTTCAATCCTTCGAATCCTTGAAAGTCCATCAGGTAGAGTGGTAGTGGTCCAAAAATGTCAGCAGCTCTTCTTGGCAACATTTCCATGTACTCGTGTTCATCAGAATCTTCATCTGCATCCTTCTTCCCACGCTTAGTAGAGAAGCCAATGCAGCATCCCACAACATCCTCGCCCTCACTTTCAGGCAACTCTCCTTCCTCATCCAAAAACTGTAAAACTCTCTTAGCTGCGGACATGATGTATGCTTCACCCAATGCTTCTTACCAGAATGACTATCCCAACACTTGTCATTCGCCTTTATACCCTAGGCAGATTGCACAATACCTGACATTGGCTTGTACTCTTTCGTCACATCATGAATCATCAGACAGTAGGCACGTGTATCCGCAGGAATGTTTTCAGTTGCTTCAAACTCAATTCTCACATCAATACTGCCAGTTTTGAGCAACTCATTTTGGCGGGAACAATCAAACGCATACAACATCATTCGGCCATTTTCTAGAGCACTCTTTTCAAACAGGGGACTGACCAATTGGGAATGTCCATGATTGTAGGCTCCATTGAAAGCTTCATACATGCCATATACACAACAATCATCACCGTCAATGCTCTCATACGGATAGTACTTGTTGTTTAAAAACACTCGAATGTCTCTCATGTTGCACTTGTCAAATTGAGATGAATTAGCAGTTGCCACTCCATATCTTGCTGTCTGCAGCCCAATCACAATGTAGCGAGGCTTCTCATGTTGAGCTGTTGACTTGACAGTCCATGTATGCTTCTTTGTAGCAGGTAAGGTTGGGTACTCGTACAATTCCCAATGCCGGAATGTCATGCTTATAGGTGTATCATTCTGTACAAGTTTCAGCAGACGCAGTTTGTATTCATCGGCCACTTCCACATAGGGTATTCTCCATGTAAGTTTTTCAATGACTACCTTCCAGCAGCATTCAAACAATTAGTAGTGTCAGCACTGCGTCTCAACACCAGTTCCTGTTTCACATTCAGTAGAACCTGTTTGTAGTCTTCAGCAAAGCCTAGCAGGTAGCGTAGAGGCACATCCATGATTGTTGTATCAGCTCCATTGGGAGGAAAAGTGGCAAACCCAACTGTTGGGTCAAACTTGTAGCCAGCCCGTTCCATTTTAGTCCACTCATCTCGTTCAAATGTCATAGCATTCTTCATCAGGCTGGTAATTCCAGGGTGCGAATGCTATCTACTATCACACCATTTATCTCATAGCGTATCTCTGACCAAAGGTGAGCAAAGAATCCAGAGACACAGGGACTTCACCAAGGCAGCATTAGCTGCATTTGTCACCTTAAACTCCACATGTAGATAGCTTTCTGATGGGATTGTGTAAATGTCCTGCTGTTGAATTGGTATCCGTATTTCATCATTGGCTTTGAAGCTTGTAGTATAGGGAGCATGAGAATGGTACTAGCCAATGATGCTGTTATCTGATCTGGGTCCACTCCTTGTCACATCAAAACTCCCATTATTGCTGCTGTTGTTGTCGTAGGTGACAGCCACGTTTTTTCAAATAGTTGATGCTCCTCGATGTTAACTCTACAGAGTCCAAACGACGAATGACGTTTGCAGCACTTGCAGGCCTTTTATCTGTTTCTGTAGGCTGAGGATCTACCTCCATGTTGCATGCCGCCTCATTATCCAGTCCACGATTCCACTTATCAAATATCAGCACCATCTCACTTGCGTTGTCTCAGATGCAGAGTAATATTGATCTCCTCACCTCTATTATTAATGAGACGTCCGTTCTCGTCAACAACCTCCAACGTAATGTTACCAATCTGCTTGGCGTCCACCGGCAAATAGATTACATTCTGTACAGTCACAACTATTTTATACCCTGGATCAACATTCGGGTAAAACTCATAGATCACGTGATCCTTGACACCATTTGAGTACGACCCACTCACAACATTGCACTTTACACGTATTACATTGGGTCGACTGATTTGCACTGCTGTATCACCTTTAGCCTCTGTGTCAGCCTCTATGATCCTAGTGTTGTTGAATCCCAGCAGACTTCCAATCGACTCAGGTTTTGTGAAATCCAATTTGGCATTGCTCAATACTGAACATTTCAAGGTTGATGGGTCCACAGCCATCTGAAGTTTTATGTTGCGATCATGTAGCCTTGATGTGAGCAGGTTAGCAATTGTTTGAAATTCAAAACTGCCTTCCGGCAATGATATAAACTCCATTATCTTATAACGGGGTGCTGCAGTAGTAGCTCTTGCTACTATTGTTCGTCTACCACCTGTTATAGAGTTATCTTCGTCATCAATGTCTCCATCAGCTGATGTCTGCTTAGCTTTGAGAAGCACTTTATACCATTGATTGAATATGGCTGACCTATCATCTATAATCTCATGATGTTTCAGCTCTGGATCATCTTCTTCTTCAGCTTTTGCTCCTTTCTTCTTAAACACATGAGTTATTTTTGGAGCATAATAGAACTTGTTGTTGTAGTTCATCTCAACATTGGGTATTGAATTGCAGCTTGTAAAGCTGATGAGTCCAATTTCCCATTCACCACTGCTTGTATCAAGCGGCGGATAAAATTCACTTTTCAGCACAGATGTATTACCTCCAAAACAGAGCATCATGGTCTTGCCTGCTCAATGAACTATTGCACAATGACTGGCAATAGGCCTTGTTACCCATTATTTATACTATTGGAAAGGGTAAATGATTAAAACTTGTTGTACAATATTTTCATTTATTATTTTCATCAACCAGAAATTTCAAACATAAATGGCCACAAATATGAGAGTACAGATCTTCTTGCTTCTGACTATAGTTGTACTCGATCCTTGTTGCTGGCTCCAAACCGTGGTGCATGTAGTCGATAAACTCCTGTGGTGGCCTGAGGTTTCCAAAGCCGTCAAAGTATATGGCAGCTCCATCCTTCTTCACATAGCACACCCAATGTGTGCCGGCTCCATCGCTGGTGTCCAAATTGATGATGCCACACTCTTGGTTCAAAGGTCCTGTTGCAGGTAGAGCATCCCGCATAAACACTCCTCGGAAATGTTTCAGCTTTAGACGACACGCATACTTGTAGAGGTCTGCATCAGTCAGCGCTCGATCTGGAAGAGCAATTACCGTCGCCGTTTGCATTGACGACGGCGTGCTCCGTTTCCCGTCTTCTGTTGACGTCTCAGGTAGAGTCCTTTTCCCTTTTTGGGAGCAGCTGCTACCTTCTTTGTCTTCCCTCGACGTTTTGCTCCTCCTCCAAGCTTTGCTTTGGCCTTCATGATGTTGGTCACCGCTACTGCTGCAGCCCTTTCTGCCAATCCTGCCTCTGGAGACGTTGCTACACTCCAAGCTCGTTCAGCCAAATCCCTGTCAGCCTTTGCTCTGCTTGCTGTATCACTATTCTGTGAATAGGCAATGTCGTGCTGCTTGCAGGCCCGATCAAGTCTGTTGATTCCTGGATCACCTCTTGCCAACCGCTTCTCCAGCTTTGTACCTGGGCCGCAGTATTGGTAACCGGGAAGATGAAGTTCAACTGGTAAAATATCAACTGCTTTGTTGACTATTGTTCCAGTGGCATTTGCGAGCGCCGACAACACTCCTCTCCCCTGGCACCTCTTCTTTCCTTTGCACCTAGCCATCTAATGATTCACTTTAGCCCCATCATTCTCTTTTATACCCTCAGGAGGCTTGTCAAGTCCTATACGCTTCAAGACCATATCTTTCCATTCCTGTTCATTTGTAAAACTTGTATCACCGTTTGCACGCTCCTTAACCAAAGTTACCATAGCTGTTAATACTTTTTCAACAACTTCACGAGAATGCTCATCCATCCTATTCTCCAAATATCGCTTGTTCACTCCATCTGTGGCATTGACTGGATCCATCACATCAGTCAGTACTGAGTCATTGAGACTTGTAAATACTTGCAATGTACTTTTATCCCTTCTCTTTGGCAGCCACACCTCAATCAAATCTCTACATGTACCAAGATTTATTGCATCTCTGCTGCTTTGAGGATTTGCTAAATTGATCACACGTCTGTGACGAGCATTAATGTTACCCAATGTGTCCATGATGAATACAAAGTGGGCTGTACATTGTCTGCTTATATAGTACAACTAGTTTGCAGGGTTGCCAACTATGTAACCGCCTTCCACCAACTCTTCCAGAATCGAATTAATTTCATTCTCATGGCCAGTGTTGCCAACTGCTTTGGATTGATCCAATAGTTGTAGTCTGTCTACAAGCTCATTGGGGTCATTGTAGTAGACATATTCAATTTTTGTATCATTGTTTGCCACCATATTGAATGGCGCCACCAGTCCTCTTCCACTGATTCCTTTCCCTTTCTTTTTGCCCTTTTTCAACAGTGGAAGTATTGTTCTCTTGTACTTGATATTGTTGTAGTCTCTAATTCTGCCACCTGCAGCATAGTCGTCTCTGTACACATTGGTAAACTCCAATATGTCTACATAGGCCTTTTTGTCGGCCAACGTTACTTTGAAGTGCTTGGAAGTTTCCTAAATATAAGTTCACAGAGTCCTTGTGTAGCATCAAAAGTCTGCTCATTTCCAACATTGTTAGGATCAGTCAACACAATCTTTGAACCACCAGTTCCAAAGGTTAAAATTTTGCTACCCAAACGAAAACTGTTGTCAATCACTTTTGGTCCAAATGTATCATCAAAGCTCAACTCCTTTCTAATCAAACCTTTAACATAGATCCCCACAGGTGTTTTAGCCAATTCTGTTTGATCAAATTCAGATTCCACTACATCTTGGCTAGTATCCATCAATTGTTGAACACTTTTATTTTGTTGGTCCTCCTCCTCATCCGTTGACCATCCTGGAACATCACCATCCTCACTCAAAGGTGAATCCTTATTGCTCCACAACTTTCTCACAACACCAGACGTACTTGGAGCTGGACTAAAGTGTGAATCATCTCCAAATGCTTCAAAGGATGTAGGGGTCTCCTCCAATGTCAGGCAGTTGCAGTTGTTTCAGAGCTTGTTTCAGGGGTCGTGGCTGTATCGGTGTTAGTGGTGGTGTAGGTAGTGCATAATGTTTACGTTGGCGTACAGGTGCTGCAAGGCGTTGTGCTGCTGGCAGTGGTTCTGCTGCTGCTGGTGGTGGGGGTTTTTTGAGAGCTTCAACAATGTTGCCTAGTGGTTCACTCAACGGTTTGAAGTGTTTTGCATGATGATCCTCTGACACTTCCTTCCAAGTGTTAGCTCCTTGTGCTTCCTCTTGATGTTACGTTTCAGCTTGGCAATCTCCTTGATGGTGGGAGCAATCTCCTCCACAGTCTGCTTCACATCCATCCTGCTCGGTGTACACCAGTGTACTGAAGCTCCAGTGAGCTTACACTTCAACTAAATAGGTGTCGAGTCCATTCCTGTAGCGCCTCTATTCTTCTCAGATGAGCGATCAATCACAAGGAATGCGCAGCTGATGACCATACCCGATTGCACATGCTCTTGAACTGATCAAAGGTCATGTCAGCGCCTACATGATCTCTGTACAAATGTCTCATGTTGAGCTCGTCCTGTTCAAACACAATTATAAAGTTGGCATTGTCACGCACAAGTTGTTTTGGAATGCGGCTGTAGGTCTGTGCCAAATAAAAAACATCAACATCACTGTGACGACCGGCACTAAAGTATTGTCTGATGGCCTCCTGCTGTTCACAAATCACATCGTCGAAAATAATAATCGAGTTGGCTGGCAGTTCATTTGGGGCAGGTATTTCCTCACTTGTGTCACACTCAACATAGTCCATTCCATCACCTAGTCCTTGCATGATTGTACGAAGTAACTTGTACTTTGGCTGAAACGTAGTCTTTGACCAAACGTAAATGTTTGAAAAGTGAATTCCTTTCCGATCAAACAGCATGTTGAACAGTAAATTGGTTTTGCCGCACCCTGATGGCCCACAAATAATGCATCTCATGTGGTTAGGGAACAAAGGACCGTGACGCTTCTTTGTGTCCATTTCCAAGCCGCAACCTCTCACCACTTGATCAAAGTCAATTATTTTGAATTTGTTTTGCTGTTGCACAACCTGTTTCATCTCACTCACACAAGGTCACCTCTATCAATCCACGAGTCGTGACTACGATCGTATCCTTTCCAGCGCACCAGCAGTTTGTTACCTCTTCTCTTCAATACCTTGGCAATTTCAAATACAGTTGGCACTTTTGTCTTCACAATTTCTTCATGAGAATCCTCCTTGCACAGGTTCACCTCTATAATCTTCCAACTCATAGGTTACTGGCACTGTAGGTCGCACACGTGTTACCATGAACAGTTCATTTGTCCAATTGGGCAGGTACCCCTTGTCAAATGTCATTTTATACTTGCTGATTCTCACCTTATCGCCTGGCTCAATTTTCTGATGAGCACCGGATAGAATGGGCTGTGATTTATCCAACAAGCCCTGCTGATACTCTTGACGCTGTTTACCAAGTTTGAGAGTAAAAGCTTTTCATGCTCCTTCTCAACATCAGCTGGTCGCATACCTGTTGTACGATGTACTCTGCCATTGTACTCTTTAACAAGTGAGGTTAGAATATCTGTCCACCCATAGGTTCCTCGTTCAGTGCATTTGACCCCCATTAACTGTTTAAGTGTTCTATTGAAACGTTCCACTATCGAAGCTTTTTTATCTGAAAATGTCGAATAATGATTGACGCCATACTGTTGCACAAGTTGTTGAAATTTTGAATTGAACCACTCTTTACCATCGTCAGTCTGCAAATGTTTCATTGGATACTGAGCTAGAATAGGACGCATTGCCTTGACTACATCAGCCGACTTGCTCTTTATTGGTATAGCAAGAGCAAACTTACTAAGACAATTGATAATTGTAATAATGTACCTATAACCTTTGTTCTGACGAGCATAAGGAATCATCTCGACAAGGTCAGCCTGATAGAGGTCATCAAGACCTTTCACAGTAACCATCCTTGTAGGAAAATTCCTACGCCCCGGTCTGTGCAACTCTCTCGCTATCACAGACTTATCCATACTAATGACTATCAAACACTTACATAGCTATATATTTACTTGAGCAGAGCAGGTTTTATCCTGTCTGTGAGCCAAACTGCATTGTGCAATTTGGTCATGTAAACTATGGTTTCAAGGTTATGAAATAACTGTAGTCGACACATGGTTTCAGAGATGTGATATTTATTTACAACAATAAATGGTATGCTGAAACAGGTTTACTAGTACATTACATCTAGGTTTACCCAGGGGTACATGTCACCTAGATCGGTAGCCATTTCACATAGTCCTCTACCAACTGGAAACTCTAAAATAACTTTGTCAAAGTCCAGGTTGAACACTGATGCTGTTGGAAAACATTCAGCCATTTTCTGAATAAAGTTGATTGGTGTCCCAAACGGTTCTGGAATATTCTTGTAGCCAAACTTGAAGAATGGTTCCACAATCCAACACGTGCTTTGTACAAGGTGGCAATCACCGCAGGCACATCCTTTAATACTGTTTGCTGGCTCCATTGCTGATGGACACTGTTACGTTGTCTGGAGGCGGTATAGCTGCAGTAGAAGATGGTTCTTGACAGTACGGTGCACACACCTTGACTGAGGCATCAATGATGGCTCCAAGGAATTCCAACGATGTGAATGATGGATGGAGGCATGTGCGCAGATCATATGCGCAATGGACTTGCTGGCACAGCTCCTTATCCACAGCACGTTCACCAGCCAGGTTCATGTACCAGTCTTTGACGTGTTGACGCATTGCTCCAAGATCCTTGTTGAACTGTCTGGATGACTGCAGACACTGTTGCATGTGGAATATGTTTGATGTATCCAGTCCATGCTCCCTTGATGTCAGAAACTCTCCACTCCGGTACTGGGGATCCAGCTTGAAGGAGTTGACGCTCACGGCTGCAGCCACAAGGAGATAGTACACTGGTGGTATCATGGTTGTTAATGATGCTTGGCTGCTACTCGGCCTCCTTTTATACCCATCATTTCGTGGAAACTGGCTATTTATAGCAATTACATCATTGTCTCTTCCTCTGTTTCATCCAAGCTTCTCATTGTGCAATTGATTCTGCAGTTCCCCCCAACAGCCAGTAGAATGATGATTATTAATCCAACATGTGACACAATCATTAGCGTTACCATCACAGCTAACCAACTCTCTACTATACTGACTAGAAATTTCAAGATTGTCATTGGTAGACTGTAATCCCCTTGATGGCGGTGTGGCCAGATCCAAATGCCAATGACTGGTAGAAGAAGGGCTACCCATCCACAATTTATAGCAATAATAAACATTAGCATCAAAGCTAACCAAATCTCTAATGTAATGATTAGAGCTTTCAGGATTGTTATCGGTAGTTGATCCATGGCTCTGTAACACTATGCCTTCTATGCACAACTGGCTAATGAAGCTGTCCACCCATTGTTTATATACATCCATGCCTCTATACAAAAATCAATGTTGTCCAATATATACATAACATTACACCTAAATATATACATATCTACCTAAATATCTGTTGATGACATCATCATCACTTTTCAAGCAATCTCCTGAGAATGCTGTGTTGGGATACTCCATCTTCTTCTTGAAAATTGTTGATGTCATCAATGGGGTTTGAGGTACGTGCCCGCTTAGCTGGTGGACATGCATCTTCATCGTCAGATATAGTGATCACTTCATCTGTGATGCAGCTGCTGCTACCTGGCTCTGGCTCAGACTCTTTCATCTCAATCTCCAAAACTTGTTGAGGGTCTGTCATCTCTACCTCCTCCTCCTCCTCAGATGCTGCCTTAGCAGTAGGAATCTTATAGTGTCCGTATGCAAGGGTTGTGATTCCATCTTCAAGGATGTGGCGTTTTTCATCAGCATTGCTCAGCGCCTTCTTCTTCTGCATCAGAGTCATTATCTGATGCTTCCTGGTGCCAAACATCACTTGCTCCTATAGATTTCCTTTCCTTCAAACAGACAGTCCAGATAGTCTTGGAAACCAATGTATTTCCCAGCATCAGTATGGGACTTTGGCAGTTCCTGCCCAAGTACTGGCCGTCTTACTCCCTTAGCTTTCTTGATCAGGCCACTTGTATCTGGTTGGGTCGGATCTGTATTGTAGCAACGACAGGCATACAATTTGGCGCGAAGGCCAACGTACTCATGAGGAGCTCTGCCGCCATACTCATCCTTAAACTTTCCAAGCACCATCTTATTTGTGTTGGAATAGCATGGGTGATCGGTAGGGTACTCGGATGTATCAAAAACATCTCTCAGCTCCTTGATGCTAATGATGTCTTGATACATATCCTCTGTTTCCACCAGGTAGAACAAGCTGTCAGTGTCTTGGTACAGAAGCTGTAGGCGGTTGTCATAGATGGGCTTCATCACATCGTAGTGGAATTGGTACATGAGGATTTTGCTCACATCCAACACTGTCAGCCCAATGTAGATGGGTTTGTCTAATGTTACCTTCTCCTTGTGTAGTGTCACAGCGCAAATGTTCTCTCCAAATAAGATGCGGTCCTTGAATGTTGGTCTTGCAATCAGTTTCTTGAGACGCTTCTCATTCACCAGCTCCATGTTCATCCTCTTCCACGTTCTCCATGGTCTTGCCAAACACTGAATTATTCATCAGTTTGAAAAGTTCTTTTCAAACTTGTTCTTTGACTGTTGACGCAACTTTGTATTCTTCATAATGTAGGTTGCCAAGAAGTCCTCCTGTTCGAACCGTACACCTCGATGAACTTTGCTTATCTTTAACCCATGCTGTACTGCTTGCTTCAGGGTGCGGTAGTGACAGATGTAGCGTTTATGGGAGTTCAAGGTTGTCATCAATCGCATGTATCCAGATTTATCAGTCTTTCGGTTTCTTGGTAGGAATGGAAATTCATTGTGAGCATCATGAAGTTCTTTGGGGTATTCAACATCAACCTCCAGAATGTAGCCAAGATGCTGTTTATCTTCAGCAAGTTCAATGTCCCTACACACTGCATCCAGTTCCTCTCTGCACATCCATTGGAATTTCCGGCAGGGTAGTGGGTTACATTGCCCATACAGATTGTTGGCATCTGTATAAAGAAGGTATGATGCTGGTTTCTCTGGATTCACAGATGCTCCTGTATACTTGTTGTTGGCAATGGCATGACGGTGAACACAGGTTGTGATGCCGCCTCGGATTCCATGTTCAATGAGCATGTACATGTCATAGTCAGTTAGTAGCTCCAACTCGACTCCTGTACACTTGAGCATTGCATCAAATGAGAAGCCAGGTGATGTGAAGTAGTGAGCGCAGTCAAGATCATAATTCTTCATGCACATGTCTCGGAAACTCTCGAAAACGTCAGCCAACAGGAGAACATCTGTCTTGAGGTATAGGTCACTGTAATCTCCCAGTGTTCTGCATCCAAACCGCTCCCAAACGTGCTGAGCATGTGCGTAGTCTGCATCACTGATTCCGCCATTTGTTAGTGTGCTGTGGAAGGCATCCTTGGGAGGGAGTTCTGTCTCCTCCAATTTCTCCCATGAGTTACAGTACTCGTATGGGAACACACCTTTCCTTGAAACTAGGTCCAATTCGTTCCTAAACTGTCTTGAGGTGTGTGGCAGTTTGGATGAAAGATCTGAGGGATTTTCAGCTGTCTTGACAAGGTTTGTTACCAGATTGTCAAGACTGTCTGGTGTAAACTGGATTGTGTCTATGAATCGGAGATGTAGTCTGTTGGAGATTTGTTTTGTGAAGGATATGTACTTTTCAGAACTATTTGGTATGACTGAAATTTGTAAATTATCAGCTCCTAGATGGGGAACAATGAGATGCGTGTCATAGTTCCTAGAGTTGTGGAGGAGCACAGGGATATGAGTTTGACGTCGTCGCAGGAGATTGCAGCCATTGCACAGAGCATTCCGATACGTCCCCGTCATGTGGCAGTGATCTCGTACTTTGTCGCCTGTGAATGGTTTGTCGCAGGCTTCACACGACTGGGCTGCATTGAAGGCTGCAAGCTGCTGGCTTGTGAGGGGGTTCATGGCTTTACCCTGTCTATCTATTGCTTCTGCAATGTCTCTTGCATACTTGGTCAAGGTTTTCATAAAGTGGGCAGCTGCATCGGGTCCTCGGTACACAATTGGTTCCTGTGGGATGAGGCTGTTGATGCTGAGCCAGGTGTAGCTGTTGTGGATCCTTTACAAAGTAAAGGCAATAACTCATCGCCTTATGATATTGGATGACCTTGGTAACCTTTCCAATCCATCGCTCAGGTGATCCGCCATCCTCCTCCGGCTCCGGCTTTTCGAGAATGCATTCAAAGTCGGCATAGGCTACCAATGGCAGCCTAAACTTGTTTAGATGATTCTTGAATTTCATTGTTGGAGGGCTTCCGTCTTCGTTGGGCTGTGGCATCACAATCCTTGCAATCTTGTTTTTTGCACAGTACTCCTCATGCTCCTGCATCCGACGTTCTCCATCTCTACTAAGGGTATAGTGGGTGAAGCAGCGCCGGCAGATGATGATACGACTTTTATGTTTTGTCAGCTGGGATCGCACAAGTTTTTCAAAGTTCTTTATGTAGCAATAGTGGCTGTTCACATTAAGATCATCCTCATCTGCTGCATTGCTGGGCTGAGCGTTGTCCTGCTGGGTGGTGTCCTGCTGGTTGGTGATGGTGGTGATGGTGGTGGGGGTATTTGCATCCTTGTCTTTGTCAAGGATTTGACACAGAAGGAGGAGATCAGTATGGTCTTCCTTCATATGCTCAACGACACGTCTTGGGTAAATATTGTTGTCATCATCCAGTCCATAAACATTGACCGATACCCCTGGGTTGTTTTTCTCAAAGATATCGATCTGGTTGATTGTGGTTGGGAATGATAGTCCAGCAAAGTTGTATTTATCCTCTAACTGCCTGTACCGGTCATTAACACGTTGTGGATTGGGCCCTTGAACGTGTTTGGCCAACATAGCCCACTTAAAACACTGCTGGTCCTCATTCTGGGGGTTGATGACTGCTAGCCTAGCAGCAATCTTGGCAGGCAACTTGATGTATGAAGACCCCCGCAGCGGTGTATGCTTGCTGATGCGGATGAGGAGGCCGTCAATGATGAGAAGACTCCACCCGCTTGAGTTGCCCTCAAATTTGGCTTCCTCCTCCAACATAACCTTGCAGGCATGTGCCACTATGTTGGAGATGTCGGTGATGCTGAACACGGAGTAGTTGGGGGTCTTGAAGGCAACATTTTGAAATTCCACCTGCTCCATGTTGTTCTCATCCAGGCTGCTTTTCTGGTATGTGGCCTCCAGAACAAGGTTGAACTTGATGTTTCCATGTTCCTGAAATTCCTGGGTGATGACTCCAACTATCTTGGCTTCCAAGCTGTCAAGGAAGGAGTGGAAGTCCTTGGCTGGATCCTTGAGGCAGCTGTTGTTGTAGTAGAGGGTTCGAAGGCAGGAGTTGAATGCCTCCTCTAGAAGAGCAAACTCCCCCTGTGCTTCTTTGCTCTGTTGACAACGGCTGGCCTTGTTCATTTTTCAGGAATCTGAAACATAAAGTATATATTTAGGTTCTCTTTCTCAAAGCTTCCACCTGTATCATCCACAACTATCATCAGCAAAAAGATATCCACTGTGGTGTAATGGCTTTTCCAGGATAGCTATGATACTAACCATTACCTCACAGGGGGATTCGAACCTGGAACCTTTGCATTTGAAAGCAGACATGCTAACCACTACACCACAATGGATATCTAATGTCTGGTTCACTTTTCCTCATTGATAAGTTGAGTTATATTTGGAGGACTCAATTTTAACTACATCCTATTTACATATCTGAAGGTACTTTAATCAATCATTAAACTACAATACGTATCTTTATATCCACCTCTAGTATAATCAAAACGTATTGCTAAGTTACAAAACACTTGTACTCACTTTTTATATCACAGGTGAAGATCACAGCAAACTGAAACTAACACTATGATTACTATCTGTACACACTGGTCCACTTGTCAACTGGTAATGATCTCTCCTGGCCACAGACCTCCCATATATACTCTATGCCCCCACCATTCACTTATAACATCGGTTTTACAATTCTAAGTCCCTCTAGATTTTTTTTTTTTTTTTTTCTTCTTCTTCATTTTGACTTTGACCTTGACCTTGACCTTGACCTTGACCTTGACCTTGACTTGACCTTGACTTTGGATAGGTTGGAGTAGGTCGGGTTAGGTTAGGTGACCTTGACTTAGGTTAGGTTAGAGTAGGTCAGGCTAGGTTAGGTGACCTTGAAACGGGGATGGCGGTTCTGGTGCAGGGGGGGGGGGTAGAGTGGGCGTGGCTAAAGTGGGGGGGGGAGGTGAGAGGGGGGGGGGGGTTGACCTTGGGGGTTCAAGGTCATTGTCCTGACCTTTCAAGGTCATGGTGCACCAGAAGCGGCAATTTTAACCTACTGTTGAGGATGAAAAAGTTTGCAATGTTTTCCTAGCAGCCTCCAACTATGCTTTGTATTGATAAGAAACGTTGATTATAAGAAATGGAGATACAGAATAAGAAAAGGTAATGTGATGTATTCACAACTTGCTTATGAATTGTACCTGAAAAATCTGTAATTTGTCTAAATCTCCAAGTTTTTAACCATAAGTCTTGACAAATGAAACTGGAGTGAGTTTTCCGGCACTTTCTCGAGTGAGGAATTGGAGTCCAGCTATTGATTCTGTCAAACAAATAAATATCATGAATCTTTCAATAGCTCACTTCGAAACTTCGGGGAGCCGATCTGTCTTTTCAAAGTTTGAACGGGAACAAAGCTAAAATAAGAGATTTATTCCGCTGTCGAAGAGTAAGTCTGTCTAAAAGTATTTAACTTTATATTTAAAAAAAACTCTTCCTCTTGCAGAACTTTCTATTTGCACTGCGATCTTCAACTCTCTTCAATCCATCAGT
Source organism: Laodelphax striatellus (assembly GCA_017141395.1). Lineage (NCBI taxonomy): Eukaryota > Metazoa > Arthropoda > Insecta > Hemiptera > Delphacidae > Laodelphax > Laodelphax striatellus. The sequence goes on from CM029530.1 coordinate 15,627,425, forward strand.
ATATAAGAGAAGAGAATATTGGCACGCATCAACTTTTCTCTCAAGAATCGTTCCTCATTTGCCTGATTCTGAATGAATCTATTGGAAATAAAACCTTTTTCTTTGCTCGATCGTTTTCTGGGATACTGCGGTTGAGTTGACTTTTCAAATTCTGGTAAGAACAATGCAGACTTTCCCGACTCCCGCTTTTATCAAAGTGGAAATTGTCTTGAGCTTTGTTCTTCAATAAAAATACGATTTGTGTGGTTGTTAGTGAGTGATTCAGTCTTCAATTAAACTACTCCATCGGGGAATAGGTCACATAGAATAAGAAAAGATTATGAAACAATAATAGCAGTTGTAGGGTTCGGCGGCATAAGTAGCGGCAGAAAGTAGTCGGCATTGGCTTATCCACATAAAACAGCTAAGTCCACACTTAGTCGATTTTTTTCTGAATAGCGTGCCAATGCTTAAGCAACATATGCAGCATTATGTGCACCACACAATAGTCGACCAATATAACGGTGGAAATGGTTTGCTGCTTGATGATGCAGATTTGGCTCCCATTAAAATAGGAGTCACCTAATAGAACTTGATATATGGCATCATTATGTGAGTTTTAGAAGGAAACTGTATTTAGAAGCAGGCAAACTATATTCATGACTAGAAGCCACCCGTGCTTCGCAACGGAGCTCCACAAAACAAAGCTAAAACTGATTTCTTCCCTACTATGTGTATCGAAGATATTATTATTTTTTTCTGGATTAGGCTTTAAAATATTGTATAGCCAAATGCTATGCTAAAACTGAATATATATATAAGGTGGGCAAAAATAGTTTAAATTTTTTGAGAAATTCATTTCATCCAATAAAGTAATAAATTGGATCAATTCAGAAATCAATGGGGAAAATATTAGGAAGGAAATGGAGAGAAGTATAATTGTGGCATAGGCTCCATGTTATTCTTGAACACATTAACACAACTGTATTTACTAAATGTAAGTAGTATTTATGCTACTTTACAGTAAACACATTCATCTTTTGTCAAGTAAGTTACCTGTAAGCTCAATATTCCCGTTAGCAGTTAGCATTTTTTAAGAAANATTTTTGCGATAAATCTTGAAAGCAGGTACTGTACTCAAAATATGGGAGGAATATTGATGATATTCGTAAATTAGTGAATTGTCTGTTAATTGAAAATAATTGGAAATAATATACTTTCAGTTTCATCAACCATCTTCTTGAGAATGCGAATATTTACAAGAGCTATTAATTTTCTCCAATGTACCCATATTCTTGAAGGTGGCGGGTATCCCCGTTTAACCTTGGTTTAGTGAAGAAATAAAATTTATGGTTCACTTCCAGTTAATTCCTATGGTTGGTAGATGTTAATGTTGAGTCTAATTCAACTTATGTATTTATGTCAAAATCTGGACAAATATTAATTTATTTACTCCTACCTGAATCTGATTATTTACTAGAATATATTATTTAGAAAACTGTGTCTCATTGTTTGTCATGTGGTATTAGTAATATCATCCTTTTAGTTGATTAAATTGTAAATAAATGTTTATATTTTCAGGAATGGAAGGAGCAGAGATTAATAAGTCACTATTGGCATTGAAAGAATGCATTAGAGCGCTCGGCCGAAGAGGAGCTCATCTTCCTTTTAGAGCTAGTAAATTAACTCAGGTTCTCCGGGACTCCTTTATTGGAGATAAGTCAAGGACATGTATGGTGAGTGTATCTTTGAAACATCTCTGAGCTTTTGTAGATTGTATGTACTATAAATTCAATAATGACTGAGTATGGTATCATATACATCATTTAAAATCATTATATAAAGTCATTCGCTGGGCTGCACATGCAAGAAACTCAAAACTAATTTTGTCAGTCCGTCATGTATCTTCAGCCATTGAAGCTCTATATTTTATTTAATCTTGGAGCATTATTTAATTTAATTTGAATTAATTTCATTTTATTTTAAACACTTGAAGCTTGGAGCATATTGAAAAGTTTAATGACATCACTCGAATTTCATTATTTCTACACTTATTATAAGCATTATTATTGAACGTTGAAGGTTTTCACTGTAAAAATATCATCTCCAATGATAACCCTGAAGTTATGTTAATGAATGCCCACAGATAATAAAATACTACTAGAGTGTAAAAAGTGACAAAATCACAGTCCATGATGGATTAATAAATAAGACTTGGAATCCTTATTGATGAGTCTATGGCATGTTCCTGTTAAATCCTTTCTGTGAATGAAATTTATCCCCAATGATAAGTATTTAATTATTTAAGTATTATTATAACTACCTGTTTGTGTTTCAAAGCAATTCATTTCAAATGAAAATGAGAATGAATTATATGAATGAATTAATAAGCTTATGAAACTAATAAACATGCTAAAATAATAGGAATAATTCATTTCTGTTAGAAATAAATGCAAAACAATTTTTTTTTCAAATATGTGTCTTCTAAAGGATATCCTCAGTCTCAGTGGGAAAAAATTCAATTAGTGTATTAATAACACGGAGCTAGTTAATATCTGCATTCATGCACACTTGATACCCACCAATCATACAAGGGTTCCCATCCAATCACAGTTCACAGTTAGATCTGTGAACGGTGGACTGTGGCCTGTTGAAAAAACTTTATAAAAGTTCAGAATGCTGTCCCTTCTACTAACTAGCATTGCCGCCTGCTGTCCGATCGTTGAACTACTGCTCCATGCGACAGTTGACAGTCTGACGATCCGCCTGCCGGATTCCCCATCCACTCACAGTTCCCGGACTGTGACAGGCCCAGCCTGCAGTTAGAACTGTAAGTGGATGGGAGCCCTAATAAGATTGTCCAAAAAATTGAATTATAGGAAAACATTTCAAATTCATTTATTGATTGATTTAATAACAGTGCATATTTTTGTATCTAATTTAGTGTTTTTGAATTGAATTGAATGACTGCCTTTATTTGAACCTGGGAGGGCGAAGTTAGGGCGCAGTCGGCCCTCTCTTACACTTAACCCTCCAATACAATACTAAGTTTATATTTAACATATAATACTGAATAAAAAGAAAAACAATACAATACTATTTGAAGTAAAGTAAACAAAATATGCATATAACAAGTGAAATAATTGATTAAACTAAAAGTACATTCTTACAATGAGATAATAATCAGAAGCTAGATTGATACAAAGTTGATGATGAAAAAAGAGAAAGAAAGTGTAACTAAATAGCATAAAATAAATGAAAATAATAAAATAAGAGTGAAAAATGAAACCAAACAGAGCACAGCTCATTGTATAATGGAAAATTTGTATATAAAAGAACTTTCATCTGAAAAATGTAGGGGATTTACTGAGCTGGGAAGAAATTTTGATTGAGAACTGTCGAGTGCTATCGAACATCTAGCCTTCATGAAAGTTGTGTATTTCAGATTGCGATGATTAGCCCGAGCATGATGTCATGCGAGCACTCGTTGAACACGCTGAGGTACGCGGACCGCGTGAAGGAGCTGGCAGCCACCGACCCGACCGAGGGCGGCAAGAACAACTACAGTGACAGCGAAGGCGGCGGCGGAGGCGGGGGCGGCGGCTTGGATGACAGTGACTTGGCTACACTCCGATCACTCAATGTGAGTCCAAATCATGTCACAATGGTTATTCGAATTGAATAATACTGTGACACATGGAAAGCAAATTTGAATGATTTGAATTTAAAATCATAGTTTTTTAAGTGACACTTTTCTACAACTTATGTAGTTGAGTTGTCCACCGACGGATATTTTCAACTTTAGCAGGATCCTTTCAACTTGTCAGAAATCAGCTGTTTCAAAGAGCGATATCACAATACTTAACCTACAAATGCTGAATCTCTGATTATTGAAAAGGTCTTTTAAAAAGTTATTCTTTGAAAGGTCTTCTTCAAAAAGGTGTTTTAAAGACTAAAGGTCTTTAAGACTTTTAAGCCTTTTGATTATTGTGTCGAAATCACTGTTTGATTATTATATAGCTGATTTCTGACAAGTTAAATGGATCCTGCTATACTCATTTACTCATTACATGAACTAATTGTCAACTGTCCACATTATTTGTAGAACAGATTTAGACGATAACCTATTGTACATCTCATGATGTATAAGTACTTGTACAAGAATAAGTAAATTAATTCCTTCCAAAGCCTTCATCCTACTGTAACTGTTGACTGTTACTGTTGACTGTAACTATAACAAGATTTGTGTGTTCATAAACTTCCATATTTACATCAGGATTATAGGTCTATTGAATATGGGGCTCATTCCCTTGGAACGCGTCCGACAAGAGTATAACCCTGGGTACTGTTGTAAATGCGAAAGTTTATACACACAAATCTTGCTGTAAGTAAATGATATTGTGAATGACTTCCACATGTCATCAATTCTCATAAATTATCGCTATCATTCTTATGAATAAGTCGGCTAGAAATTGAAAAGTTATCAGTCAATTGGAAACCAATTATACATTAATAGATGTAACTTCCCTGTCGGAATACATTGTATTTCCTATCTGATACATGCTACGCCGATTCGGAAGTTATATCTATTCCAGTATAGTAGGTTTATTTATTAGAATTATAATTTTTAAAAATTCATTCGATTCCATTTATGATACACACGTAATACTATTTTAAGCAAAAATTATGAGTTTCGTTCCTGATATTTCAGAAATAACCCTGAAAAATAGTCAGTGGATGCGAGTCGAAACGTGTGACAGAGGCTTGATTTCCAGTAGACTCAAGTCCACCTTTTTTCAGAATTGACTTTCTGTGTTTACCTGAGAGTGATAATTGTGTAAAAACCGAAACCGCGGTATCTCGTTCTATTGAATATGTGGTTTTGACAACTTCAAGTCTTTTTATTCAGTTTCAGAATTCAGTCTACTCGAAATTTAGCTATCAGTATCTCCCCTATTATTTCTGTGTTTACCTGAGAGTGATAATGGTGTAACAACCGAAACCGCGTTAACTCGTATTTTATCAAATACTGTATGTGGTTTTGACAACTTGAAGTATTTTTATTGAGTTTTAGAATTCAGTCTTTCAGAAATTTAGCTATCTGTGCCACCCCTATTCTTCGTAGCTCTATTGTCTCAAGTGATTAAGGTTTCCTGATGTAATGTTGTAGGAGGGTGAATTGTCGGCCGATCTGTTGACATTCCACGAGGCGGTGTCGCAGCTTCAGCTGCAAGAGGAGGAGCTGCTCGACTCGCACAAGGCACTCGTCACCGAGCTCATTCCCGAGTGGCGCGACAGGCACGCGCGCCTGCACGCCATGACACGCAACGTCGACTACGATCAGGATGGTGAGATTTCCACTACTTCTTACACCCCCTCCCCCTCCACCACCACCTCATCTTGCTCATCTTTCATCTCATTTTTGCTCACCTTATCGCTACCTCCCTTCCTCTATGCTATGTTTTTCTTACTCTTTCTGTCGCCCTCATCCGATGAAGTTGTCGATGCACCAGACAACGCTTCCAATAGCAATGACAACTTTCTACTCGCACTATTCATCCAGCCGTTTGTTGATCATCCGGCACGATTCGCTTAAACCTGCTAGATATTCAAAAATAACAATTTGATTATCGTTTGATATTGATTCACTTTCTACAGCTCCTTTAAAATTTACCGAAATTGAATCAAGTATATCACATGAATTTACAAATACTACTAAATTCACTGCAATCACGTGAATTTACACTACTAAATTTGCCAATTTATCACCCCATTTTATTGTGGATTAATCTCATATGAATGAATTAGGGAATTTAATGTATTTATTTACCAAAAGAAACATTTCAAAATGAAACTGCAGAAGCCGTATCAACCTAATTTTTTGACCATTCTCTGTTCACATTTATTTTTGTTCATTCAAAGCCATATTTTGATATCATTTTGTAAGGTTGTCAAGTGTGATATGTTGAACAACATTGATAGTTTTTTTTAGTATTGACTCCTAAAATGAATTGGTATCATTGTTATAGGTAGGTTAGTATAGGAATTTATTTTCATGTACTTAAGGAATCAATTTTCGAGTTGAATATTATCTTCTCGAGAGAGGATCTTGTTGAAGCAAATCATGGAAGTTTTAGTAACATTAACATTATTATAAAATACAAGCCATATCAATTCTCTAGTTGTCTAGATACTAATCAGATCTTAACTTGAAATAGAATTCCAATTGAAAACATAAATGCAGGCCAAACCGTCCAATTCTTACCAGTTAATTATGTTGAAAATTTACTCCATCTTTTTAAATTACTCCTTTTATCTTTTATGAGAAAAGTTTTCTGATTATTTTTTTCAACTTCTTGTATTTGTATTTCATTTATATTTTTGCGAACATGTTTATGGCTTGTAAATGTGTTCTTCTTTGCATGCTCCATCTGTTTCCATTGCACTATGTTGATACATGCACTGCATGTTGATTTGCAAGGATTAGTCAATTGTTATACATCCTGAAGTTATAGAAATGAGTTTGACTTAGGCATTTTTAATGAATTGTACGACTTCAGTCTTGTTTATATTTAGCTTATTAAGCTTGTTTTATCACCCTGTCTAAGTTATCAAACTATTTTCAAAAACTGTGTATTTTTCAAAACCATGTTGGTTACATCAAACTTTCAATACTTCAGGTAAATCATAGAAATAGAATTCTATTGAGCTGTGCTCTGTTCTTCTCAATTCATTTTTTAGACAAGTAGTTTTTTTGCATAAGCTGTAGATTAAGTTTAGTTGGTACTTTTGCAATTTGTTTATATTTGAGGCTCAAACTGTAATAAATAAATTTTATATTTGATTTGACTTCAATTATTTATTTGTTTTTAAAAATGAGAACTTTCTTCCTCCCAATTTCATTCGCTCTCAGAAAGGTCGGTTTATCGTTAACCTTGTTCAAAGATTAATAAAGTAGTGTCATGAGTATTTCCTATAACATGGTTTGAACTGACTTTCCGTATAGCCCTTATATTGACTTTTTAGCCCGTATATTGAAATTACGGTCCAACGAAATAGTTACGTTATTTTATTATTATTTTTCCAAGGCTCTCTTGATTGCCTTGTCTTCATTAAATTTAACGAACAAATCAGTTGAATTATTGTGATGCATGAGGACTAGTTTTAGAATTTTGACTTTATAAGAAGTTTATCTCTTCTTCTGAACTTGAAAAATAATATGTTTTGGTTTATTCATGTGTATTATACTATATTTGAATGAGATGTTTATTTGTAGAATGCGTGTAGACTAGCATGATATGTATAGAGTATATAATTCTTGAGTTGTAGTTTGCTCTTGAATCTTTCATCTGCATCTCACTGTGCTATTCGCATGAAGTTTGGTATTTCTTATGATTTAGCCTCTTCACTTTACGTTCACTGCACAACCCTTCATCAACCTTGGATCACTTTCTTTGAAAAGTATTGATTTGTATTTGAATTGATAATATTAATATTATTAAGTATACTGTGGATACAGTAATGTATGCACCTGTTGATTAATTTTAAGCCGTAATCTGAAAATTACTTTGAGGGATATATCAAGTTTATTGGAGCATTCTGATTGAACACGTATTCCAAGCTAGTGCTGATTGAAAACAGCTAATGCAGAAATTTAGTATTTATTCCACGATATATACTGTCCTTGCAAAGTGCAAAGAATTCTATTATTTTAGCATGAACTATACGAGATTCTTATATACAAACTTTGAATACAAACATTCATTATTGAACTGAATTATTCAATCCACTACATCAGATAACTTTACAATAGATAATGGTAAATTAAAATTATCTTTACATGTAATGCAAGACAAGTTAACATTTCAAGTGTAATACTACCTTTAAACAAAAGGATGTTCTCCTATGTACTAGAGAGAGAACCCATCAACCTGATTAAACTCATGTATGACTTTTTGTTGAATACCCAGGGATGATGGAGCTCTCCAATTGATATACTATCCAAATCAATGCCAAATTTTTGTGAAACTTTAACAACCACTTACTTTATTGCAGGTTATTGGATATTGATACAAATATTACCTTATTACACATCGCGTACTATGTATGTATACGTTACAGACGTGTTTACCACGAGTTTGTTTGTTTTTTTTCACAAGTGTGTGAAACTTTAACCTTCACTTACTTTATTGCAGGTATATTGATTCAAATATTACTTTATTACACATCGCGTTCTATGTATGTATATGTTACAGCCGTGTTCACCACTAGCCCAAAATCGTATTCCAAAATATATCATAAATTTGTCTGCAAAACTATTTTACTAATTGGGGAACTAATTTACCCATTTCCAAGTATATTTTCTTATTTTAAGGTTTGCTATTTGTAAAATATGGCTAATGCTCAATGCCATCCTAAAATAGTGTTTATATAAAGGTGTGTTTATATTAATAGTGTGTCCTATAAAGGTCGTTTCACACATATCAGTTCGGTCTCAGTTCCGTTTCACTCAATGCTCTGTGATTGGTCCAGCGTCATTGACGCAATATTTCTGCGCATAACGCTGGACCAATCACAGAGCACTGACTGGACCGATTTGAGTGAATCGGCCTTTAATATAAAAGTATTGTGATTATAGCTGTCTGATGGCATTTTAGTTAGTTGTTTGTAGTTGATGACGTGTACTTGTGATGTGATGAGCTTTTCTCGTGTGTGCAGCCTACTCGTCGGAACTGGAAGCCCTGGCCATGGAGGAGATAAACACCAAGATGAATTTTTTGAAGAAGGTTCAGGCATTCCGAAAACAGCTGGTGGCCGAAGAACAGTTCAGCAAGAACATCAAGCCGAAAACCAATCAATAAATTGGACTTTCAAGAGTTCAATACCATCATCGATGTGTGTAACTATTTATTTATTCTAGTAATCGAGCGCCCCCCATAGTTATTGGTTCCTTATGGAATGCTTAGTGATTGAAAATCACATTGAAGACAAATGGCTTGGATCGCTTATCATTCTTCAGGAACTTGGAAAATCTGAAATTATTTGACTCAGTTGACAAAATCACTAATTATTATTACTTACACTCTGAGAAATGAATTTCGGAATTGCTTTTGGAAGTGCTTTAGGCTCTTCCACAACCCCCCCCCCCCCCAATTTCCACCTTACCGATGCCGATCACCGAATTACACCTCATTGTCGGCATCGGTGAGGTGAAAATTGGAGGTGGACGTGAAGATGGATGTGGAAGAGCCGATAGCTCTTCAGAAGGCGGTACCGAAAATGGAGCAGCTGGCTCCGGCGGAGATGATGAAAACCCGCCGGGCCCAAGTGCGGCTGTCAGGGTGATGGTGGCAATCATCCATCCGGTCACAATGACAGACACTTTTGCTTATTTTGCGTATGAAAATGTAGCTGACTTCTCCTTCCAGTGTGTCTTTATATACAGCAAAGAAACATGCATAATGTAAGATTACTCAAATAAGAAATTACTCAGAATGAGCTGTCATTTCGAAAATATATACTTCAATTATGAACAGAATTATCATTGAGTTTTACTTGAAGTTATAAAATCATAATTTTCGATTAGAACTCTTTCCAGCTTTATCCGTTGATAACGAAATGTCCATTATAAGATGAATTTCTAAAGCAAGCCATAAGTTACCAATAGTTTTGACATCTAATCATGATCATCTTAAAGTGGATCACCTTATGGGTATGAAATGCTAGAATTTATCAACCAAAATTACTGATTTTGCGAAACTCTTGAAATCTAATTTATTAATTATAGTTTTTATTCTGTGTTTTGATATGAAATATTGTATGTGGACTGCTCTAAGATAATAGAAATTTAAAAAGTAGCTGTATTTAATGTTTTATTGTTTTGTTGATTTTGAACTGAAAATTAGAATTAATTAAAATTATACGCCTTAATATTTTAACTACATTGACAGTTGAGTATCATCATACTAATTTTTGCTTTTATATTCGTACTCATACTGTATAATAAATTCCAGTTATAATATTTTTTATACGTCAGTAACATTTAAAAAGAATTAATAAATTGATCAGTCTCTTTGATAATGCTACTTTGTTATTAATATCAATAATGAAAAATTACGTAATTGTACTTTGATTTATTCTTAGTCAATAGATTAAATATCTTTGTAAGTCAATGAATATGTCCATTGCTGCATTCCCTGTTCCAGTTGATATACATCATCAAATCCTGGGTATTTTTGTGCCCATTTTCTTCATAGAAAATTTGAAAAGTAATAGATCCAATGGTTTGTAGCACGGACTTGAATCCACAATCAACCCATCAATGGTCCCATTTGAAGAATGAACCATTTGATCAAGTTTATTGTCCAGTTCAAATTAAAATTGTTCCTAGCAACAAGTCTGGTTTCAGTCTGTTCACTATCTTGATTAAATTTGAATAGTCTTGCTTTTTTAAGATTCAATAAGTATTCAATATGTCCGCAGTGAACTCTAATGAACCTCATACTAAGTGTGATTGAGTTCTCTGATTCAACATCACTTGATTCCCATCCCCCTTTTAAAATAAATTTTCAATTGACATGGACTCATGAAACATCATTATGACTCCGGTAATATTGTGAGATGCCTTATTTCCGTTGTGTATTCATCATCAAAATATTGTTGAACTGAGTGTTTGATCGTTTATTTTTATACAATTATGAAAGAGATTATTGATGTGCAAGTGATAATAACAATGTTTGTGTGTAATAAATTTTCAGTTAACTTCAAATTCAGCCATTTCCAACCATTCACTAGGACTTATATGTACAAAATTTAAAAGCTGTGCGACTAAATTATTCATCCATTATACAAGGTTGCTTCTCTTAGCAATAAAAATTTATCTTGTTTATTACAAGTTCAAAACTGTACTAAATCGAGAAAATTATTAAATTCCTGTGTTAACAATATCTCATTTATTTCGTGCGTTCTACTCCATCTCAATTTTTATACTTCCTATTAATTTTGGCAATCTGTTGGAAACAGCTCTCGTTGGTCGGGACTGAACTGGTCTGACAAAAATCAAACTTTTCTTGATACAGAAATGTTTATGGTCACTCTGTGTATTTGATTGATACAGAAGTCAGAAATGTTTCGAAGGTGCATTTTTCTAGCGTTTCTTATTTTCAATAAGCACCCGCTATAATCTCACAATTGGAATAGTTGAAATGCACTACTAGAATGGTGACAATTTGACTAGTCAGCAACTAAGATCACTGCTACATTGGAAGCGGAATATAATGTCAGCTATCTACTTTGGTCTGAAGAAAAGTTTGATTTTTATCAGACCAATTCAGTCCCGACCAACGAGAGCTGTTTCCAATCTATAGGAATCTACTAGGAACGAAGCCTATTTATTTTCTCCAGACCTGTCAAGACTGGGAGAAATAATTCAGACTATTCTTCTGTCTATTTTCTGCTACCAGGGACTTGTTTAATAAAAAATAGAAGTTCTACTTCACAGGAAAAAGGCAAGCACACTCTTGACTTATTCATATAATATTACAATGCTCATGTTGTGTGCCCATGATTTCATTTTATTTATTTATATGATTTTCGAATTTTGTGAAACAGTTCCTAAATAACAGATATAATTTTCTGAAAATTTTGGGTAATTAAAATGGAAGTTTATAGCGAAATTTTGGGTAATTAAAATGGAAGTTTATACCGTATATTGTCATCGAAGAAAAAATGTCATGATTTACTTTATAACGTTTTCATACATGTTTTCCTCCAAGACCCTAATGAGGTGGAAGTGAAAACCCTATTTATTTAAAGATGAAATAAATCATGGAATGTTAAAACATTAAACTTCAATGAATGACAAGTAATTATTCGTATTTAATTGAATCGAAGAGCTAAATCATTGTGTTAGATCTGAAGACTTCCGCCACTGCGAATATCGACAACAGAATTATAACTGAAAGAATGCTGTCACTTAACTGACTATCAGGAGGTGCTGGGTCGATTATTAAGAACACGACAGGGCCTTATTGCAATCGTTCTCCTGTCCGTTTGCATGATATCCAATGAAGATCGTACATCGAATATAATGATTCGAATATAATATAATATTTCATACAAGTGAAAAGCCTATCGATTTTGAACATAGGGGGTTGAATTAAAAAAAGTTTCAAGCAGAAAATATAGGTATTCTTACTTGAAAATGAGCTATGCATGCTAAAAGTACAAGGACCTGGGTTCATATCTCGGTCACGACAACTTATTCCAATGTTATTCAATTAAAGGTCAATTCACACGACTGTCGCGACGCCAGGCATTTGCCCCCCCCCCCCTGATTCCTGGGTTACAGAAAATATTCTTTACTAGCTAATGTACAAATGAGCATTTTATCCAGCAAACTGGTTTTTCATCCAAGATTATACTTTAAACATATGGTACAGTATTATGAAACAACTTTCCCATTTAGTGATGAAGAATTAAGTCCTTTATACTTTTTAAATTGAAGTATTTCGAAAATCCTTACATATACATCGTCGCACATTTCTATTAGGAACATTTGTACCAAGTTTCAATGAATTTTATCCACTCGTTGAGCCATAAATGTGGATCAAACATACATATAAACATATAAATAATAAACTATAAACATACATAAATGCAAAACGGTCCACTACTTAAATCTTAGACCTCAGCTATCGCTTCGGTCAATTATTTTATCATTTTTTGGTAACTTCAACTTTAAAAAATCAAAGATTAGTTATAAAGCTTTCAAAATATTAACTTATTGAGAATAATATGATAGTAGTCGACCGGCTACTGGCAACTAGAGTATCGGAAGTGTGAGCATGACAAGCGACTGAAGTCCCCCGGTATCGGTGTATCCAAGGTAAGTAGAGTTTTGTAGTACCGCGTCTCTGGTCGTACGATTTCAGTATCCAAGAGTGAGTATAGTGCCTTATGGTATCGGATGCTGTGTTAGGGTTTTTTTTGGGCGAAAATGAGCCTCATCTTACACTGGAACTGTTTTCGTCCGTAATGCTAACATTGAATCAAATTAATATTGTACCTAGTCAGGCAAATAACGTTGAATGACAAAGCACAGATAAGAGAGTAATAAGAGATTACTAACTTATCTGTGGACAAAGCTTCATACGTCTCCTGCAGTACTGCTAGCCTTCTAAAATACCACAATCCTCATCCTTTGTGGGTTCATTTAATCAAATTTTTCAGCTTTATTGTAATCTGTCACTATCAAAATGAATAGCTTATTGTTACCTTTTTTTTTAAATATGACTAGCGGTAGCCTACCGTACTGAAGTAATCTGATACATTGTAGCCTTGTTTTTAAAACTTAGTGGAATATTCTGGATTAGTTTTTTTTTAACATGACAAAAGACATTTTCATTGTATTCAATGCAATAAAAAAATGTAATATTATGTAGCTTCTTCAATCCAATTGTTCATTCTTTTCTCACTTGAGCGCTAGTAAATTAACTCGATGTCTATTAATATATTATCGATATAGAACCATCGATACTAACAGTTATCGATACATTGCAAACCTGCATAAAGTGCATAACCTATAAGTAATTCTATAATAAATTTACTAAAGATTAGTTTAAAAACCAATTTTTAGATTTTTGATTATTGTGTTATCTTATCTTTTGAAAAGTATCCAGTGCTTGTTAAAAATCGTGTAAATCTTTAAGTTTATTTAATCTCATTCTTAATAGTCAGTGACCAGACTCTCCGATCTCTCAAAATCGTGTTTGCAAACACGGAAGCTTTGGATTTTACTTTTTCAGTAATTTTATAAAAATTGTAAAAAAAAACAATTTGATCGCCGATATGTCGTTTCCAGGTGAGCGTTTTTTATTTCTAAAATATATGAGTTTATTAGATCATTACAATAGCATATAGCGATATAGCCTAAACCAGTGATGGGCAACTACGGCCCGATGGGCCAAGTCCGGCCCTTCGCCTATTCTAATCCGGCCCGCGACGAGGTTTTTATCAACCCAATTATTACCAAAAACAGGAGAAAAAATTAATTATATGTTAGCTAATATATAATATGCCAACAACTTGGACATCTACCGTGAGTTTTTCTTTCCTTATCTATCAAAAATGAACAAGTTTATCATGCATGATTTTTTTGTTGTCATGATTTGATTATTCTGTGGCCCGCCAGCATATTTATTCATTTCATCTGGCCCTCCCTTCAAAAAGTTTGAGGCTGAAGCCCCTAACTTGAAAATACTCGCCACCATGGATAAACCAAGACGGCGGCCGAAATTTCTAGAGGTTTACGGTATTGCATGTATCTTGGTAATTAATAAAGATTTAGAACTGCTGCTGATGTAGGCCGGGTTTCAAAGTGTAGCAGAAATAGATTACTGTATTCCAGACTTGTTCTTGGTTTGGCTTGAACATCCAATAAAAAAACACAATCAACCCAAACCTTTCAAATTCATGAAGTACATATCTAAGCTCAATAATAGTGTAGATTGCAGCTATAAATTTGTTGTTAAAAATTATGTCATGGCAAAAAATCTAGAAAACTATGTGTTCATGATAGATTCCAAACCTTACTCAAAAACTGGAAAATGTGAACATGTTCAGTTTTGAAAAAAGTTTTCAGGCAGTCATCGTTCAAAAATACATTATAAACACATTGGTAAGTAGGCCTATCTTAAATCATAATGATGAGTTAACTTCTGCTCTGTGGAATATTCAGTATTTAAAGATACCTTATTACTTTACCTTACCTTTACCTATACCTTAGTAATGGCATACTGTGAAGGGACAAAGACGTTGAATATAATAATTTGATGCCTTAGTTTGCATCATCAATGTAATCATACTGCAAGCTTGTAGGCTAAGTTAAATAACAGGAAAATAACACAACTCTCTTGTGTGGATGCTTTACAAGGAGCGAGAAGCAAGTTCTGTTTTACTTGCGCTCATACTAACAATGTAAGCTAATAATTATTATCAGTTTGAAATTACACATCACATCACCTGATCCGTGTTCAGTATTCCTTTAAAAACTATGTTTGTTTTGTTACAGTCGAATAAAGTATTATGTATTTAAAAAATGAAAATATATTTATAAAGAGACACCAGGCTATTGAATAGATGCTACTTTATTCGATTTCTACATTGAATACTTCATTAGTTGATGATGGCTGTTAGAAAACAAACTATATAAATTACAAATCAAAATTATATAGCATCCCCTAGACCACTTGGAATCACTCATTTTTGGTTTGGGACCGTTCATTGATGCAATCAATCATCGATGTAATCAAGGAGCACGTGATGCGAATTGCTGCTAGTGCGCTAGAAATGCTTATTAGACTAGGCAACTTGCTGGCTACTAATTGATCACGTGACTTAGTAGCGCTAAGTAGCTTAGTAGCTCGGAAAGTTAAACATGAAGCTAGCAAAATTTGATTAGCTGCTAACTACCTATGTCACACTTGCTAATGCCGACATCAGACTAGGTCGCCAGGCGACGTAGCCGGCGTCCGTAGTGTGAAAAGCGCCATAAGAAATAGTGCTCTGCCGGTGAGGCCGGGTAGCTGGGCAGTGGCAGGGCACCAGTTCTTATGACGACGCTTATTACACTGCAGTTGCCGGCCTAAAGTAGCCTGGTATGACATAGGCTTTAAACTGTGATTATTTATTGTCTTTGATTTTATAACTCACTCTAACATGTAATCAATGATGGTCGCTCAATTTTCTCTAATTCAATTCCAAGTACTGTACTATAATTTAAAAATTAAGATTGAAATAGATCCTCTGTTTTTTTCACTAACTATTTTGTCACTATTTTTTCTTTTTCCAGCACAGCTTTTTATGACTTTTGTCACACACTTGAGCTGTTTATACTTCAAAATCTGAACAGAATATGTAAAAATCTATGTATGAAATCAGAATATGTATGTCAATCTATCTACTTTTATATTTTTATTTTTCCGATTTTCAGATCCTCTAGTTGATGAAGTAATCTCTTCGGGGAAGAAGCAGTTATCTGAAATGTCATACTTCATCGACACTATCAAGAATACATTGAAGGTGCTGAGAGAAAGCAGCAAGGCGAAGGCACCCTCAGGACCAGGGTATGACTTGTATCTGAAGTGCAGTCTTTGCTATGTGGGTGAGTCGTTTCAGAACGGTAAGATCGAGCTATGCGATGATGACCGTTCCACTGCCAGAGACATTGAGCAACATCTGAGTAGCAAGGAACACCATAAGAATGTCAATGAAATGCGCAAACCTGGATACATTACCTGCATGATATGTGATTGTGATATTGAACTTTCTTATGATAATTTCATTTCTCAGAATATGATAATTCCGCACATTAGGGAGCTGGATCATGAGGCTAAACATGCCAAAGTGAAATCTAACATTCGGAAGTATGTTGACGTGGAGCCTTCAAGCTATCAGTTGATGCCTTCTGAAATGGGTGAGATGGAGCATGCAGTCAGCTCTTTGTCCATGAAAGTAGGAATATTGAAAGGCTCGTTCTCTGACTTCATGAAACAACAGAAAGCCAGAGAAGAAGAGGAAAGATTCAATGTTGGTGGAAATGAAAGTCAGTTTCAAGGTCCACCTGCAATGGAAACACATCACTACCATGAAGGAAATTTTGATGATTCTTATCCAAAGAAGCGGGCCAATCCATTCAATAAGCCAGCCACAAAACGGGTCGACCATTACAATGCTTCTTCAAGAAATCGCAATGACCATTTTAATGGGCCTTTCATGAAGGGAAGTGGCTCATTCAAAAACCAACATTCAAAACCGTTCAATTCTCCTGCTTTCAATAAAGAGAGATCATCTTCGAATACGTTCCAGGCTGGTTACAAACCGAAAAGAGACATGCAACACAACTATTCAGCTCCGCCATTCAACCAGCAACCGCCAATGAAAGTATCCAAATTTGGTCCGAACAATCGGCCAAAACGTCCTCATGTGTGGTGCAACATATGCATGTGTCCCATCATGCTCGAGGCTGACAGAACCAAGGTTTTCAAAGTTCTCTCCTCACACATGAAAGGCGTCAAGCACTGTTTCAACCAAGAGAATAGTCACAGCAAGTCCAAGTACTTTTTTTGCAGCGTTTGTCAATGTAAAATTCTAATGTCCCATGACTATGACACTAGTTTGAAAAATCTTGATAGCCATCTCGATGGTATCGTACATATTGAGAGATTCACACAAGATGAGATCAGTTTTGCGCTCGAGTAGTGTCAAAACCAGCAAATCAATTCTGAGATCATCACTCAATTCAAACTATTCCATTATCATTTAAAGCTTCAGCTTTCAGCTATTTATGAAGTAAGAAAAAGTAAAACTTCTCAGAGAGAAGGTAATATTTCCATTTCTTTCATACAAAATATTATTTAAATAATGACATTGATCACCAATGAGAGATTGCATCTAAATATAGATTTATTGCTGAAGAGAAGAAGAAAAAGAAGAAGAGGAAACAAAATAAGGAGAAACCTCGGCCAAATATTAGTAAACATTTGTAGCTGGTTGAAAGTTTTATAAGTATTTTGAAGATAAGTAGCTTGAAAAATTACTGTAATATAATATATATGAGATTATTCTCCGGAATAGAAAATCCACACTTTTAATGTTAGTCTCTGATGAATATTAGTCTTGTAAGCCTTCTGTAGTCAGGTCTTAGTATTTTGTTAAATTATTATTACAGAAAACAAAACGAATCATGACAATGTCTGTTGGCTACGACAAAATTTATACCACATTTATCATTCCAAGGAGGTGAATTTCCAATTAATAATGATTAAATTTGTCAATAACTACATGTTTGTAGCTTTTTTCTCGAATATTTTGACCGTATCCGAGACAAATATTCCACAATAATTGGTATTGATTGCTCATCTGTAGAGCTTCCATTGAAATATCAAGTCTCCAGCCTCTTAGATTTGTTTATTCATTCATAAATATTGATGTTCTTATTATTTTGTCAAGGATTGCTTAGGGGAAAAAATATTTTCAACCTCCAATGATGTTTAATGATGAACCTCCAGCTATGTTCAAGTGGTGGAATTGAATTTCCTCGGCTTTGTCAAAAACCTTATCTCCAACTACTTTAATGTTTATAGTTTAGTTAGTTTGATAATTCTATCGTTTATTAATATCGCTTCATTTATTATTTGTTTATAATCCTCAATGAAAATAACAGATTGGAGCACTTTGAGATAATTATTAGTTGTTATCAGATTATGATTAATATTCAGTCTTGTTTTTATTTTTAATGACTCGAGAGTATAAATTTTGAGCCGAAATATCAACTACCGTAACTACAGGCTATTAAGTGACAGTCTGAGGATGTCTTTCACCAAGGCGAAACAGCCATCCCTTGCTCATACCTTGATTTATATTTTCTACTGATAAGTTCTATTTTCGTGTTAGAAAATTAATCATCAGAATCATCACACTCCTGCTAAACTCGTTTTTAATCGCTAAAACTGTTATTGAACTAAGACTATTTTACTTGTTACAATTAATAATCATCACCCCGAATTATTTTACCTGTAGTACTAAGTATTTATAATAAGAAATAATTGAATTTTCTCATTCATACTTGCTGAAATTTGTCGGTGTTATTTCTTCTTGTACACTCTTTGTATTTGATGTAGAATTCTCATTGCTTATGTGAAGTAGCCTAGTGAATATTTCGGCCATTACATTATTATTAGCTTAACGATTTAGTGTTGTATTGTTTCTTTCACGAATAAAGTGGATTCAGTGAATGAAAACCAGTGTCTGGTGATAAATAAATGAAATGAAAATACGTGGAAAGTTGTTTATTTTCAAATTTGAAAATTATGAATGAATATCATAAATATTGTTGCTGTGATAAAACGTTCTTCATACAAAGCTTGTTATTAAACAAGTTGAATTGAACAAAAGAAAACTGTTTCTGTTTCAAATTCTAAAAAGAATATGAAGTTGAACGCAACTATTGAAAAACATGATTATCAAAACTAGATTCTAATCGTAACATTCGGAGCTATAAAAATTTAGCTGATTAGTTGATGCACTGATAATTGAATTTATAAAAATTTGAATGTTAAACTTGGATTTGGTAGAGGATGTTGCATGAAACAATAGAAAATATTCTGTAAAAGACATTTTTATAAGAACTAATGTGCACTATCCAAGGTTGATAGATGCTGGAAAACAGTGCTTATGTCTGAAGTTGATGACAACTTTTTGTTTGTCTAGTACCTTGAATCACATGATAAATCTTCATTCCTATGATAAAAACAAATTATTACTGGAATGCTTCGAATTTTTGATACCTAGATATTGTTGATTGCTTGAAATCAACCAAGCTAAGTCTTGAAATTGGTTACAATAGCCTTTCAAGAAGTACATGATTAAGTTATTTACAAGTAATTAGCTGAATTAAGTGATAGAGAATTAGAATTCTTTGTGATAATTTGGGGTCGCACTTCTACCAAAAAACAATCATTGTCACCTGAAATTTATCATGAATATCTCTTATATAAAAAAAAAAAACTTTTGGCGCATTCCTTTCTACTGAGCTTCCACCACTGCGAGATTTTATGTGAAATCTAGAGGAAACTCACACTGATAAAAGTCTATTGCAATGATGCTGTATTCCCAAACGATGCTGTACTGAGCAAGCAAGCGCAAGGGGTAAACTCGTAATATATTGAAACAAATTTTTACATGCAATAATTAACTATTGTGTAGAATTGGTTTCATCAGAAATGAAAAATTTGTTGATTCTATAGAAGTTCTACATTCACATACACATTTGTATGTTGTTTGTGGAAATGCTTCTTTTTGAATAAACAGCAGTCACAATCTAGAAACTTTCAATTGAATGAACCAATGTTGAAAGCATAACTTGTTAAAAATACTTGAAGCACTACGAATTTGTATGTAGTTTGCATGAAAATACTTCTTCTTGGATTGATGTACGGTACTAGATTCTGTATTAATAATTCACTGTAAATGATGAAACAATGTTGAAAGAATATACCTTTCAACCAAAATAGAAGCTCAATAAAATCTTCTTTTCAAGAGAACTCACCTAATACAGAAAATTGCTGACTTGAAAAACAAACCGCTTGACAGAGATGTTGGAGGAAATTATATCCTTTGATGCAGAAGGGAGCCAAGTAGGCTACTAATCAAGTTGAAAAAAATATATTGTTTCAAATTATATAGATTCAGCCATAGAGAACTTCTGTGGTGAAAAATGAATCTCAAAAAGACCATTGCAAGAAGGGGAAGAGAGAGACAGAGAGAGGGTGAGAAAAAAAATGGCATGAGGAAAAACTTGTGGCTCGCAAGTTTACCTAAATGGATGGCACGTCAATATAAAAATTCATCATTATTATAAGTAGAGAATGTATTTCTATAATATTGTAGAACTACTCAATAGTAGTCAGAGGATGAGGCAAGCCAAAATATTTAAATTTGTTGTGTTGAATAATTTTTCTCAATACTTGTGATATAGCCTGTCTTGATCAAATCTGCAAGTGATATTTGCGCCTGGTGATTTGTCTTACATTCCCTATTTCATACTTGGTCGATTTTTTTATGTGCTGCTCAGTATGCGGCCAATGCTTAAGCATGTGCAGCATACAAAATCGACAAAGTGTGGACATAGGGATTGAGGTCTTCTTCTGTAACATAGATGCTTTTGTAGGACCAACTGTAATTACCCTCAAGCATTCAGCAAAAATACTTGTCTGAATTTACTACGAACCCTTTCAATAAGATTTCCATGTGGTTTTTTTTGTACGGTAATACTTCAGTGAAGATGAATCCATTGGCATGTTTCATAAAATTCAGAAGACCTGTAAAACAGGAACAGCAGACTAAAAGCATAATCTAATCTAATTCTAATCTGTTCTCTGTGCTATAAGGCAGCCATGCACTGGACATGGTATATAGCCTACATTAGCCCAGGACGTGATAAGATATACCGGTAGCTCTCCATCTTCTACATAATTATTAGCTGTTCTAAATTTATCTTTAATCTTATGAAAAAGCCATTGAAATATTTTTCTTGCTACATAGGCCTATAGTGAACTAACCTGGAGGCAATTGCTGACCGGTCATGAATATGACCACATGGCCTGTTTCATAAAATCTTAGGAGTCCTGTAAAACAAGAAAAAGGTGGACGTACGAGTAACACGGCGTACAGATGCAATCAACAAATAAGTCTAGTGTGTGGCTGCCTCTCCTGTGTTATGGCTGGATTTCACGATTCCAGTAGACGTTCAGGTTACTGGAGGCAGGTTACCTGAAGCAGGTATAAACTGAACCGTGAGACCACTTACTTGAACAGGTCAAGACCAGAGAAGAGGCAGGCTGCCAGGCAGGTAACCTGCCTCTAGTAACCTGAACGTCTACTGGAATCGTGAAATTCAGCCATTACAGAAATCCTTAACTCTTATGTGACAGGTCCCTGAATCAATCGTACCGTAAGTTACTGCTTGTGTTAGTCAATTCAAATCGATGGGCACTATGTAACAACTATAGGTACTGATCATTGAGCAACCATAGGATTTAACTTTTATATTTATGTAGATATTTGAAAGTACTGGATATTTAAAAAATTAACGTCAGAATGCACGAAAAAATCAAAGTTTATTATGCCTTACAAGTTGTCATGGGCATATGCCAGACGAAAGTTGTTAGTGCTTCATTTCTAAACTTTTAAATGCAGTACAGTACCTTATAATACAAAGTTAAGCTATTTCTAAAATGTCAGGTATGAGATTATAAGAAGAAATTAGAGTACAGTATTATGTCTTGAAATTTAGAATATAATTCGTATAAATAATTTATAAGAATACTGTAAATGCCATTACGGTATTAATTATAGCAAAATACTCTAACATCACTAATACACTAGAGAAAATAGGCGATCCTATACCTGACATTTTAGAAATACAATAACACTGAAAACTAGTCGACTGGCAGCATGTAAAAAAGCCATATGCCTATATTGTATAATATACACAATTATAACGTACTTTTTAGTAATTTCTCTGTCAGAGTTACTCGTTTAATAGGCTATTTCGTTGGAGGTTATTTTTGAAATTGGAATCTTCATTACATCTAAAATATTTGCAAAACTCTGACATTCAACTCTTATATTTCTACTTTCTTAGAATACGATACAAATAATTTTTTGTTTATTAAAATCACTATTATTTTGTACTGACTATTCTACAATATCACCGTATTATTTTTTCAATTGCACAATAACCACTACCAGTCGTTCTAAAGTCGTTTTAGTTGAAGTGAATTTATAAAAGCAATTCCTAGAGGAATAAAAAGTAGAAGAATTCTTTCTTCCTCAAGTATCACTCATACCCTTTTTTAATCTTATCACTTTTCTTTATTAATTATTATTCATATTATTTCCACTTATTAGCCCTATTCTGATTACTTGTTGCCAGCATTTTTTTTTCTTTTTTGGCAAAGCCAATACTAATTTTTTTATATTATGTGAAAGCTTTTCACTTTTCATGTAAACTGGAGAAACATGAACATTCATTGCATGAATTACACTTTTTTAATTATTTTGTTTTAATTGGCAATTTGTTTCCTGTCTTGGAATGCATGTAGTTTAGAATTGAGAATATGCATTTTCAGAAAATTTGCCATTCCTTAAAATTTGAATTTTGTAGAATTCCCCCCCCCCCCCATAAATTTTTCCTATTATAAAGTTGAAAAACCAAGCTTTGGAACGTACAGTACTATCAGTGCACTTTTGACTCTTACAGTTGAAATTGAAACTCTCGCACTTGACTTCTGAACAGTTTAGGGCCGGTTCATGAGCTCGGGATTTAGCCAAGTCCTAGACTAAAACGGGTGGCCACCATAGCATCGACAAACGTTAGCCTCGACACTATGTACTAAGCGCTCTCTATGCTGTTAACCCACTAACCTATCGGGGCAGACGTTTGTCGATGCTACGGTAGCCACCCGTTATAGTCTAGGACTTGGCTCAATCCCGAGCTCATGAACCGGCCCTTAAGTGTTAATTTCTTATTAATTTTGGTTAAAATAGCAAGCGAAACAGTGAACAAGGCAAGCTTTTTTGCTGTAAGCACAGCTTATTAATAAAGATCATACTCATACTCTGCAACGAACGAGGATAATATAATGTTACTACTGATTCAAAGTAATGTATTTATTTTTGAATCAATTGTATGTAGCCTATGTTGAGTATTTTAGCAATTTCATTAATGCAACTTGTAACAATTTTTCAATCTTCTTGAATTTACTTGAAACATTATACATATTTCTCTGCTTAATATTGCTTATCTTATGATTAATATTTAATTATGGCGCAAATGGAAACATAGGCTTGATATAAGAATGAGGGTTATTAAAACACATTTAATATATTTATTTTACCTAGGTAGTTCAAAACTCACTTTGAATTTTACTATCTGAAAATTTATTCGAGTTTTACAAAAAATCATTCTGTTCACAAAATTGAACAAGCATTATTATTTGCATCTGAAATTTTTCACCCTTTCTCAAGAAAGAATGCCGGATTATTCAAATAGAAGAGATATTAATATTTACCCTGGTTATGAGGAGTGGAGGAGCACCACCAGAGGAGTGTAATTTAGTCTTAGAATTACAATAGTCTAATTAAAAAGTCTTAGAATTACAATAGGTCATTACAAAAGCAGGATGAATATCAACGCGGAAATTTTTCCCACTCATTACCACAATGTCTGTAGGAGGTGCCAAAATTATTGTTGTAGGTACAGTATTGCCTTTTCGTACACGTAATAATTAAACATAAATACTCGCAATAAAATCGATGCAGTAATAGGCTACTCATGTATTGGAAAATTTAAAAGAGATGCGATCAAGTTTACTGCATTCCCAATATTGTCACACTCTGAATTTAGACTGTTTAATGAGCTCAATTTATTATTGCGTGTGTTGTTTTTTCTAAAATTCACTTTTTGGAAGAACATTATAACACTATTCCAATAATATATTTTTCAGTTATAACTTATCCATGAGGAATTAATTTCAGCATATTAATTGTGTCTACTTTAAATAAACAGCTTTATGAAGCCGGGACATAGGCCTTACAGAATATAATTAAGCTTATAGATATCTCATCTCAATGTAGGAGTAGCACAGCTATCACTTGAACTTATTGAATGCGATAGCACCTATTTTCTGGCTGAAGTGTACATTGTAGTCGAGCTCATTGCCTTATCCCTTTGTCCAGATTTGGTCGATTTTGTATGCGACTCAAGCATGCTGCCTACTGCCTGCAGCACACAAAAATCGATCAATATTGTAGACATAGGGGATGGCATCTCCATCTCATAGCAAACGGTACAGCTCTAGTTGTAATAGGTACTTTTAAGTGCTAGGTATATATAGTTGCCCGTCACTTATAATAGTCTAGTCAGCCCTAGGCTAAACGCAGCACAAGCAGTGTCAGTAGCTAGCTCTGGCTCGACACTTCCTCTCCCCATCAAAAGTTATTTGTTGCGCGACGAGTAAGCCCCCAAACTACTGCTGAACAAGAGATATGCTCCCTTGTCAACGAGCAAAGTTTTGTCTTGTTTCCAGTTGTTACCAGGCAAGTTGGAAAGAAACATTGACGGTGACTCGAGCTCGAGCTGAGAGGGGTTCTATATGAAGTGACGTGTGTGAGCGAAAGTGTTTTGTTTGCCAAAGCTGCGTGGAACGAATTCTAAAAGCAAATGCGATCACAACGAATCCTTTCCTGTCTCTACAAATACTTTTCCAATCCTGGAAAAGAGATTTCCCCATGTAAACTAGCCCAGAAAGTTAGATTCGATAATATACCAAAAACTTGAATCCGAAATCTTGTTTCTTCCCCTAAAGAAAACAATATTGCCATTGCTGTTGTGAATCTCATTGCTTCTATTGATTTGAATTGAACCGAGATTGATATTTAGTCAATTCTTTGTGATTCATCCCTAGCTGTATTTTAATGTCTTTTTAACTTATTTTTTAAGTTCGGTAGTAGGTTATTGAACCCTCCTAAAATGCATCTACAAACCCATTTACAACAATTAGGAAATTTATAGAAAATGCAACTAATTCTATAAGTAGCAAGTGTGTTGAATAATAAAAGTTGAATTATTGTAGTACCGGTAGTAGGCAGATGTGAGAACAGTCATTAACAAACATGATAACTTAAATAATAATAATAGAATTATAACATAAGCCTTATATAAAGATAAACATTATATAGTATAACATGATACAAATGGCGAGATGAAACTAACCATGTTTAAGGTTCTCCCCAAGAATGAAGCTATAAGAGTACCGATATCATTGTTTAATTTTCTCGCACTTGAGTTTGGACTCGTTTGCAGTCCTGTTTTCCAGTAGTCGTGGCATCTAGAAGCATACAACCGGTAATTTTTCTCTTCTTATATTACCGGTACTCTATGATGTCTTAAGGGAAAAATCAATTCAAGAAACTTATTTGTAGAAATCTTATTGATGTTGTGGAACTCCATTAATGAAATAAAACACTTAAAGATATTGTCAATTCCACTGTTTTTTTATTTTTTCTGTGTAGCAAGCATTGCAGTGTAGACTCGAAACTGGCGGTGAGACAGAGAATGGGTGTGCGACTGAGGGCCGCTTTCCCCAACGCTGCTTAAGCAGACTCATCCGCTTTCCCCACTCTCATCTGGCTTTAGACTCATGGGGAAAGCGGCCCTGAGAGTGAGTGAGCGATCGATTGAGAGAGAGACGCCGGCGTCAGCACTATCTTAACTTGTGGAACAGAACTACGTGGCCAGCACGATTTGATGTAACACAAAACCGGTGTATCACACGACACCGGCACACTGTTCACTATGCCTTGAACGATCTACTCCTATCTCTTCTCTATATTAGAACCCCTCTAATCCGACCTCGTATGGTCCGTCGCTCCGATTAGTTCGACTATCGCTACGGAACCGGTCAGTGAATTTGTTTCTTGTTTTTATCCTCAAAACAATGCATTTAAAAACCTTTTGTTAACTTTAAAAATCACTTACATCAGTAATCAGTATAGGCTATCACTTAATTCAGTATATCAATTTAAAAATTTTGTCCCAAAGGTGACGGATTATTAGAGGGGTTCTACTCTGTAGTCTACACCAATAAAATAATTTCTGTTGAAGAGAAGGATTGTCTCCTATACTCATTCATTATTAACAAAATTTTGTGAGATATATCCACAAGTAAATTATTGGCTCTAATAACACTGTTAACATATTTTTTCAAATTTCTTCATGAATTAAAATCCATCCATTATAAATACTATTGTTCAACGTTCAACAAATTCATTGTAATCATCCTAACAAATGAAATGTTTGTTGATATGTCTATTTAACTATTTTACATTGATAAATTAAATTTAAAAATAAATGCATATAATTTCGAAGAATATTCATTTTGATGATAATAGAAACATTATATTCATTACATTATAATTATTCTATTACATTACATTACACATTCTGATACATTATATTCAGATTAAAAAAAATTCAGAAATATTTGATACAAAATAATATTAAATTTATAAAAATTTTGAATGTACTCGTCAAGTAGTTTATTGTTGAAGGCAGTTGCGTGACTCGTTAGTCTCAGTGTCAAGAGTCGTTGACCAGTGGAGCTACTCGAAACATTTGGTGAAAACCGTCCTGTGCAGCAGCTGTTCATGCGCGATGAAAACTCGATGGTAGCGAGAGAAAAGCTCTTTGTGCGAGTCGCAGGCATTATCCTACCTGAACGAGGCACCTACCGATATTTAACTCAGTGGACCTCGATTCGATACTGGTCTGGGACAACAAATTGGACAGGCAGCTCCAAGATTCATGACGACCAAACTCCAGCCGTCCTCCCAACCTTTGTATACAGGTAAAGTTAATCAACGTGCCTGCAACGTTAATCGTGTTACTGTGTTCGCGCACTCACATGGCCAGTCACTCCCATCCCCCAAACGACCTCTAATCACCGAGCTCTGTTTTTTGTCGCAACCCCTGCTGCCGAAACCAATCAACCACCCTCCACCTGTCCACTCCACCCAAATAATCCAAAGGTAGCTGGCTTTTATAAACCACTGATAAAGTTGATGATCGCCGCTAATTCAAGTCATATGAACAGGTCATCTTTCAAATGGCCAACAGCTTTGTGCTAATTGAATGCTTTGTCGCTAACTTTTGCTCATGGATTTTTGCCTGCAGTGTCGATGAACCTTACAACTGTGATGGTACCGGACCGGTAGATCTGAATTCTATTACTAAAATCTATTACTATCACAATCAAAGATTCAAATATATATTTTTCTTTGTTAATTTAGAATTTCTTGATTAAAAAAAAAGAATGAAACTGATCTTTGTATTTGTGAAAATTTATTAACAGAAATATAAATTAGTTGAAAGAAATATAAAAGTGGAAAAACTTTGGCACAAAAAACGTGAGTAATATTTTTTACTTTAAAGTGGCGTTCAAGTTATATACTTTATTGGATGGAATGAATTGTGACAAACAAGGGAAAATTCATTGGAGTTGAAACGTAGACAAAACTTTGCTCGGTCAATAATCATGGAAATTTATTAACCGTGAGGAAATGACCCTGATAAGTTTCAAAGTAATTTTGATAATTATTTATATTCTACAATATTGTTCAAAAAACAATATGTTTTAAATTTTAATTACTTTGAAATACAAAAATGAGAATTCAAACATAAATTGAAACAGTTCTCAGCAGCGGGAAACCATTCACTCATAAGGACAGCCTCTGCCATCTAGCAGCAAAATCATAAACTACGAAGTCTTCAATTTCGTAATACATCGATAATTTCTCAATCGATGTCTGTTGACTAACAGAACTTATGTGAGTATCCAGCGTCAAAAACATTTTCGAATTTTAGTAATCTGGGGCCTGTTT
The DNA here is from genome assembly GCA_017141395.1 of Laodelphax striatellus. Classification (NCBI taxonomy): domain Eukaryota; kingdom Metazoa; phylum Arthropoda; class Insecta; order Hemiptera; family Delphacidae; genus Laodelphax; species Laodelphax striatellus. The sequence goes on from CM029530.1 coordinate 15,655,406, forward strand.
CATGAAACTTTATAAAGTCCAGAAATACAGGTGGAATGGAGAACTCACACTAAAAGTCCAAAGTCAGGTTATCTCTAACGCATAGGTATAATCAGATTGATTTAATTTGACGTTTGTCTTTAGATGGATAGAGAGATATTATTTCTTGACGTTGCTGATGACCGTAGAGTACGATGGCAAAGAAAAAATAACTCTCTATCTATCTAATGCCAAGCGTTAAATTTAATGAGTCTGATTATACATAAGTTAATTATATTAGGTAGGCCTATATATAATTTACACTCGAAAAAGCTGATAACAAATAGATTATCGATTTCAAATCTTGAAAGCTTGAAAGGACAAACCGAATTAATTATAAATTATTTGTCTCCATCTCATGTTTGAACCCTAGGTAAGGTGTGAAAGTTGAAAAAATAAATATTAATAGAATAATAGGCTTGGTGTGGGATAGAAATTTTGATAATAAAATCTGTTTCATTGAAAAAAGTTATTATTAGCTGTTGGAAAGCTAAAAATTCCTAAATTCACATACCATAAGTTTTTCGAGGGAGGAAATTTGGAGAATTAGAATATTAATAACAGAAGAAATTTTCGCCTTCAAAATAGAGAAAAATAATGTCAGCTAATTGGGAATGGCGATTGCTGAAATATTTGACACGCATACATTAATTAATTTGACATACAATAATTCCTGTAGTATCCATGGAACACTATAAAAAGCTGTAATGAGGCTCATAGAATAAAAATATACCTGAAAATATACCTTCTCACACGTAAAACGGAATTTTAGGAGTTAATAGGACATTATTATAAATGAATCAGCTTATTACATTTCACAATAAGTTTTTATTTATATTGGATATTTTTATAAGTAACTGTAATTAAAAGGAGTAATAAAATGCTACATTTTCAAAACCAGATACTTGATTTTCTCTTGAACCAACAAAGTAGCAAGTGTGACATAGGCAGTAACTTCTAATAGCAGGCTATAGGCTAGTGGATGAACTCACTATAATTTACACACTTTCAACATTTTAAAAAGCTGTAATGAGGTTAAATATTATCAGTAGAAGCCTGAGCAAAATAAACCAGCTAGTCTGAGGCATCAGAAATGAAAACCTTACATCAATGCAACGCAACCCTTTGAATCTATTCTGTAACTGACCTATGACAGTATCCAGTGCTGCATTGAAAACTTTCACTTCAAATGATTTTAAAGGGTCGTCAATCATGTGATCCATACATAACTCATCGAAGAAGCATTTTACAATTTGCTTTCGTTTATTTTTCATGTTGCAAGCTATGCCCCATGACTGAGCTAAATGTTTGGCATTACTAAAAGATCCTCTCTAAAAATTTCTCATCTAGGTACTCTCGGCCGTTGAGAGTGACTCATTTCACCGGAAACAATAATAATAGGAAAGGAGTCAACTACTTTGAATTCGTATTTCAATGCCTATTTGTATATGGTGAGAGATATATTCATATAGTAGCTATGTAAATAGATATAATATTTAGAACTTATTTAATAATTTTACTAAGGAGACACTTGTGACATGTAATATTGTGATGTACAGAGTGATTCTAAAATAGACCGATAAACTTCGTGAGCGGTTTTCTGACATCGAAATTAGGAAAAAAGTTCCTGTAAACATGGGTTTTTTTGGTCCTAAAATGCTTTGTTTCCCCCTAGTCGCCATTTTGCTCATCATTTTTTATTATTTTTTCTCCAGAATGGTTTGACTAATATTTTGTTGAAATTTGGCATGGTCAAGGCCAAGATGAAGTTCTGCTGTAAAAAAATGAAGCAGCCTTATCTGACAAAATATTTAAAAATAGCGAGCATTTGAGATTTCAAATTGAAATAACTCTAAAAATTTTGCCCGCCATTTTGAAATATTTCGTCAGATAAGGTTGCTTAATTTTTTTACAGCAGACCTTCATCATGGCCTTGACCATGGGGGGGGGGGGAAACAAAGCATTTTAGGACCAAAAAAACCCATGTTAACAACAAAATTAGTCAAATCTTATGAAAAAAGAGAAATAAAAGTGAATTAACAAAATTACGACTAGGGGGAAACAAAGCATTTTAGGACCCATGTTTACTTGAACTTTTTTTAAAATTTCAATGTCAGAAAACCGCTCACGAAGTTTGTCGGTCTATTTTAGTAACACTCCGTATAAAGTGAACTACAGTAGTTGAAAAGCTTCAATAACAGCAATTCCATTTCCAATGATCGAGTTGAATGAATTTGAAAAGGCTTTGTTAGTTTATCATTTTTGAAGCAATGCCATGTGGCGTTGAGTGTATTATTTGAACAGGGGAAATACTTATGTCTTTTATACCGTTATCAGTAAATATAATGCCGTTAACAGTGTGAATATTGATCATTATGAAACTCCATTAAAACAAATTGTATGAATTCAGAGATAATTCCTGTATTATTCATACTTGATACTTGTGAATCTCGAAGAATATTACAATATGTGGAAGGTATGAACTTATTTCACATAATTTTTTAAGTTTTTTATATACCGTACTGACCAGATAAATTCATTATCTCTGTCTATAAATTTTAATTTGAAAAAAATTAAATCACCTCTTCACCTCTGTTCAGGCTCTCTGTGTAATAATAATATTATATTACTGTATTGTATTACGCTTTCAGAGTTCTCAGTTATCATTATATTAGAACTATATTAACCTTGGTGATTTACTGCAACAATATTAATTATTTCTTATTAATAGGAAATAGTACTCGCTACTCTAAATCGTCTATCATTTAGGCACCCATTTATCATTCTCATGTACACATCTCATTCCATTTTTCTATGACTTGTTGAATTCAAAAATTTCAGGTACAGTACCGGTACTGTAACTAGAGAAAAATTTCAATTATCGTCATGATAGACTCATTTCATCTCTTCATCTGAATTCAACGTAGAAGAAATCAAGTAAACAGAATAACCGTAGATTGGCTAGCTAAGCTTTCTCAGGGCTGAAATGCAAACAAATTCATGAATAAAAAGTTCGCAATGGAGCGAAATGAATAAGTACTAATGAAAACTAATATAATGAGCACCGTACTAAAATAATAAGTACTATACAGTGTAATGCAAAAGTAGGGGTGCATGCATTTTATATCAGTGTGTTGACTGCAAAGGCATACAGTTTGAACGCAGAAGGAAATACGTGTTGCTTATTGATCAAGCAAAACACTTGAAAAAACTTTTTCCATTTATGTTTTTAACACGTTTTAAAAGTAGATTGTAAAAGTTCAGGTTTGTTAAAATGGACATACTTTTTATAAAATATTTTTTCCCAGTTGGCTCTAATAAATCATTAATGTATACCTACTTTTGTTCTCCATATATATATTTCTAATATGGTAGAAGGATTGAACCAACATCATAGTAAATAAGTTCTTGAAATGTGTAATTTATTTTTAATAAATGTGCTTAAATCTATACAAATTTTTATAAAATCTATAAAAAATCTAATCACAAATTCTGCACTACAAATAAAAAATTCAGAATCGTGAGCTTTGTGGCTTGCTTTAGGGGTGGGTTTTTTCTTGCTCAAAACATTTTACCAAGAGTCATGCAGTTGAGAATCTTTCACAGTGGTGAATAAATTGATTTAGTGTCATTAAAAACAGCATAAAATTTGATAAATATTTTCAAAAAGGCAATATACACTTCGATGACTTTATTTATCCTTATTGATTTAAAATCAGATATCCACAGCCAGTGGCGTAACTAGTCTGACTGCGCCCCAATGCAAGTTCTCCCAGTGCGCCCCTATTCGTAGACTCATCCCCCCCCCCCCCCCCATAACCACCAACGAAACTAATGACATTTCTCCGTACTTCCACACTTCCTGGATTCCTGGATACTACAGAGTGGTCCAAAAAAATGAATCCACTGTTTAAAAGTCCATAACTTGCAAACTAATTGATGCAGTTGTCTCATCTTTGGTGAAAGTGTAGTTTAAAGTCCAACTTAAACACATCACTTTAGGTGTTCTAAATGGCCACAATTCACATCCACACACAAACGATGCCGCCGAACTGCAGCAAAAACTACCTACTGACTACGACTACACACGACATTGTGCAAGCTATATCCAATTATTAGAGAAAGATTATTCAAAGAAATATAATTTATTATGTACCGTACAGTAATTTTAAAGTTAATTTATTAAAAAAAATATTATTAAAAAAATTAATTGAAAGTAAAATTAAGTTACTAAACATTTCCAAACACCATTAACATAACTGACGTAAGGATCACATTACATATTAATTACATTACACATTACAATTGTAATCACATTACATGTAATTAATGTACTTTTCAGGACGATAAAAAATAGACTACATCTCACTTTACTTGACATTTTATATTTATTCAGTGCCCTATACAGTATGATATCGCAAGCTGCAATATAATGTTCATGTTCCGTTGCTCAAAATCTGATTAATTTTACTAGATAATGCATTCTTACAGTCAAAGAGCTGCCTACAGCCATAGCCTCCTCTAATACATGTTTCCAAAACATGAACTGATTAAGAATGTAAGTAAGTTTTGGCAGGTTGAGAAATATCATTATTAGCAACACCAAAAATACAGCCAGTTTTGTTTCCTTTACATGAATCTGATCAATTTGAAGAGCTTTTTTTATCACCTTCGAGATCTTTCACAATGTCTTTTAAAAAATTACTATTCTCATTATTGTTATTTGGTGAAATATGAAATGAAGCACATAGTTTTTGCAAGTATCTAGAATGAGGTATAAGTAATATGCCATTTAGTCTTATACCATTATAGCACTAAACTGATTGCATGTATATAAAAAAAGCTGTCAAAACTGTCATTATTGTATTTTGGCTTTTTTAGAAGAAGAAGAATGATTTGGTCACGTAAATGTTTCACTGTTTTGGTGGTTGCTACCGGTACAAGTTCATTATTACCTTCTTCCAAATTGTTTATCAACAACTCAATGTTTTCAAGAATGATGCCAGGAAGACTGTCTTTGTCTTTGCTTGATTTTCTATAATCTCTACAGAAATTAATTAAATGAAATAACTGACTCCAGTGGCTTAATTAAAAAATCACAAAGTATCGATGAATTATTTTCCTTATAATATGCACAAGAGTTTTGTTTGGAATTAATCCTCCATTAATATGGGTCTCCACACTTAAATCATTATTAATATTCTAATGCTGAAACTAACTATAGGAATATTACTTGGATCCAATGAATAAACAATGCAGCTGGTTTCAGTTTTGAATGAGAAAAACTTAATACCAGTACTTTTAATTTTAGCTGATAGAACTTCTGAAAAAAAGTATAGTCACAGATCTTATCCTCTTCTTCTAGTCGTTTCAATCTTTCCTCTTCTTCCTTCATCAGTTTTCTTTCATAATTAAGTCTTCTTTCTTCAGGATCTGATCGTTTTCGGGCTGGACAGTTATTACTAAGATATGCTGGCAAATTGGGAAACAATTTTGGGACGGCGCAAGAGGTTTATCTCTTTTAAATTCGCACCATTCACCATCACTGTTTTTAAATTTTTCACTCCACACTACATTCGTCTCATGAAAATGTTTAATACAAACATAAGCTCTTTGAAGAGGAACCAATTTGAGCGAGAAATGGCCCGTATCCACTCACTACGAAGTTCTTCATCTTTGGGAAATCTAAATATCTGCTCATAGCCCTTCTTTTTTCACGGCATTTTCGTAATTGTTGGTACATCCCGGTACAACACACTTGTCAGGCATTTCACTTATTTATAACATTCCACACTACAGAACAATAACGTCAAAACCGCTGTCAAAACTGACAAAACGACCGATTTGCATGAACGCACAATGCAAACTGTATGCTGAAGTGTTGGCTCAGTAAGACGATGCTGCGACGTTGCCATTTACCTCTCGCCGCGGCCATGTATTAGAGGAGGCTATGCTACAGCTCATAGTGACAACACTTTATTGATTTTGATTTATTACTTCGACTACATTCCTAAAGCAAATTACTTATAAAGCGAAGCATGAGTCACATCAGATTCATATTTGTTACAAAATTCAGAGGCTGACTTTACAAGTTGATCGTCAGTAAAGCGTATTAAATTATCTGGGTTTAAAAAACTGTTTAAAATGTGTCAGTTATACATAGCATAGATTTAAACCTTTCGCTTAACTGTGAAATAAAAATATCAACAGCTCTCAAAAATACCTTTTAACTTTAAAGCAAGATCACTCAACTAATAGTCACTATAGAAAGTTCGTTAAAAAAATTGAGTCGTTAGTTTGTGCGTGTTGCTTTTGCTTTAAAATTGATAAAACACATTCTAGGATAGCCTGGGTTGAGCGGAAATCGGTTATAAACCGAGACAACTGTGCCACGAATATTTTTTTACATTTATTTTCGGTGTTTACAGGGAGTTTTGCTTCAACGTATTTTTTTCCTAAAAACTTTCCAGAATATCTGTTTTTTGCGCCCCCCCTAAGGCCTGCGCCCCCTGAAGGCCTGCGCCCCAATGCACCGCATTGGTTGCATTGGCGTTAGTTACGCCAGTGTCCACAGCTTAAAAGCATAGTAAACAGGGTACCGTATTTCATGATTGAAGCAACATATTGAAATTCTCTCTCTTGATACCTAACTTGACTCTTTTACAGGTTTTCCTAGTGTCCCTTGTGGCAATAATGGAATGTACTATATATTATGCAATTGCTGCTGACGGTACTTATCCTTATCCTGATCCTTTTCCAGATGCCACAACACCTCCAGTCACATTTTGGAATTAATTTCAGAAGATGATAATCACGAGAAATATTACTAATAAACTACAAAATTTCTTGTAAAACGCATTTTTTATTATGAAAAAAAAACCGCTTCTATCTGTTAATGGAAACAACTATTAAAAAAAGAAATTAATTATACTAATAGTATAGTATATCAACCGAGGGTAATAATGCAATACATAGGCTGCCTAATGCAAGCATACGTAATACGTATTGCTTCAAACATAGTTTCTTCAAAATTTTACGAAATAATCATGTGCTTCATGTACAAGGACTGTTTAATTTTAATATGACTGAAAATACGTAAGGCTTACCATAAAATAAATACGTTGTTATACTTTGATTCAAACTGCTTTAGAACCGGCCTAGAGCGGTCCACCAAGCGGGTCTCAATCCTAAAGCAGTTTTAATCAGAGTATAGAATCATAGATAACAGATTAGAACTACTATCCTATCTATGAATCTACTATCTCTTCTCTATGATAGTATGCAATTTTCTTTCACTGTAATAACCTACGTACTTTGAGCTGCATATAGAATGGAAAAATACGGTTTTAAACATTCCAACTTGCATTCTGTCGAAAGCATTATGTTGTAATTCAATGGAGGTATCGTTCACTTAATCCTGATTTGTTTATTTTGTTTCTGCTGAGTAGACTACTACTTGTAAGAGATAGAAACGGTTTTATCTTGAGCTGAGTATACTTTTCCGTGAGAACAAACAGCGTGTCTATACAAATCGTTGATTTCATTAGTGGTAAAGGAATACATACAGATACAATCAAAGTTTTCGAGAAGGTGTAACAATAGATAAAATGAGGATTGGCTTTTTCACAATATGAAATACTATTGATATTTTTCACTGAACTGAGGACTACAGGATGTAAATCTGCAGAGCAGTTATATACATAATAATATTGGTCTACTACATTTCCCATAGGCTAGGCTGCAGTGAATGATCCGAGGCTGCCACCAGCCTACACAAGTGACGCGACCATGAATATGTAATCCACGCTGACAATATTGCTATTAGAAGCCGCAGGCTCCACTCGTCCATAGCTCAAGCTTTTACACTCTGGAAAGCAAATTATTTCTGAAAGGCACAATTTGCACTGCGGCTATAATATATTAACATTTCTGTCATGCATTACCCGACACGAGAATTGCTTTACACACAATCAGTTCCATTCAAACGAGAGTTTTCATTCGTCAACGCTTGCGGTGTATTCGAATTTCAAACGTACCGCATGTGTTTCAGAATCAGAATGTCGAGTTGATTTACCATGAAATGAATCGGCTTAGGTCAGACAAAATCTTTCCTGCCATCAAATGCTTTGATGAAGAATGCCTGAATGCACTGAATTTCTGCAAGCAATGACTGTAAATTCCAAAAATATTCCAAAAATATTAAAAACAATATAAATAAAACTGAGAATCCATTTTAAATAAATCTATTTTATGGATCTGATTAGATTGCAACTTGAATAGGGAACTTATGATGACAATTTTATACAATATTAAGTAATATTTTTATTGTTTGAATTCATTTTAGAATTGAATAACTATATATTTATTAAACATAACAATTAATATAGGCATTAAACATCGTGAATAGGGCAGAGATTGCTAGCATTAAGTGCAGTGCTGAGTCTAAAAAAGTGACTGACATCTTTCAACGAACAGATTTTGGAGGGAGATTGAGAGTTTCGTACAGGTATGAATTATTACGTTTATTAGGATATTCCTAATAATTATGTACCGTTGAATTATTACTTGTAAGGATTAGAAAAGTGGATGTAGATCAAGTCTGTGATGATAACGGGCTAAGCTGGCTCATTTGAGTTTATTATTATGATATGATAGTTCTAGTTTAGTGATAACTCATGAGGAATAAAAAAAGTTGTGTTATTCGTTTGAAATTATTGATACAAGCATAGGATGCTTGAATTTCCTAGAATAGAATATTCAACGAAACAGGAGAACTCATCCTTAAAAAATTGATAAAATGTAAAATCACACAATAAGACCTACATGAATATAATTATTCTCACAAGCTATGTAATTGAAGAAAAAGACAAAGATATTGTCAAACCATTGATCACTGGTTTGACAATAATATATTTGTCTTTCTCTTTAAATTATGGAGAAATACAACATCAGATTACACACAACAAGCTACGTAATTAAGAAACTGAATTTAGATTTTCTCCAAAACTGATTTCATGGGGATCCAGGGTTTCCATGGGAAATTTTCGTGTTTTCATGGGAATCTGAGTTACCAGTGAGACATTAAAAGTATTATTTTCAAATTATTGGAAATATAGAGGTACAGAAATATCCATCTATAGGAAAGTTCACCGGGACACGAAAATGAAAATGGAACGAGCATATTGAAAAGGGATTCAGATAATAACAGAACATGGAGCCCAATGCAATGTTATTTCCACGTTCCATATGATGTTCATGGTCACTTTCAGTTGCAAATTTAATGAATCTCATCGCGAATGGCCGTTGTCTGTCTCTGGGTGGCAGCCGAAAAAAGGACTCAGAGTCTGATGTATTAATTGCTTTCCCTGAGCTGGTCCATTCTTCCCCGCCGCCGCGTAACCCTCACTTGCAACCTTATCAGCCAGACAAACGATCACAAATTACGCACGAGTAACGGCTCTGACAATGACGGAAGCTCGCCGCAGTCAGGAATAAAAAATGCTCGATATTCAGCCGAGCGCCTAGTGCTTTAAAACGCGCATAGCGCTTCCGTGAATTCATTCTCCGTACTTGCGCTATAAGGCTCCCTTCACTCCAATGCGGTTCCGGCCCGGATCATACGGGATGAAAATTCTTTGACTGATGTATCATATGGGTGTGTTCAGACGCTTTAGTGTTACTATACCAATTAGGATACATCAATATTCTGGTCCCCAACAAAGAAAATCAGCAGTTCAAGGATTAGCTATTTTGCCTTATAAATTGTATTTAAAAATACTGACTATATTTTTCCACTTGCAATTTCCCATTAGCCCACCAACGATTTTTCTTGACATTATCAATAAATTATCACTATGACCAAAGGCTGTAAGCTCATATTGAGTCATAGAGCAATTATAGTCTATATATTAAGTTCAATTTGATTAATATAAGTACACTTTCAAATTATAAAATGATTAACTCAAGAAGTTGCTTTTATTCTGGAATTGGATTCTGAGCATGTATCACTGATACATGAATAGATCGAATTGTTCCACCTCTTACTCTATTGGTTCAATCAAGAATACATATTTCAACAATATTCATCAAGATCTGAAAATTACTAATCCGAATTTTACAGAAAAGCACTCACAACTACAACATAGTGAAATCTGAAGTATCACACTCGGTAACTGACACTACAATCTAGTAGTTCATACCAAAAGCTTTTATTATTGAGTTCGTTGTGAGTATGTAGGTCGGGCATCATAATATTTTGAAAAATGCGACTCAAAAATTCATTTGTATTTCTATTTGAGATAGAATAGTTTGTACCTTATTAGAAAACTGACATAATATAATAATTAAAAAAAATGTTATACTGATATCCATCTGTTGTAATATTGAAAGGCTTCTATAGAGAATGGTGCGCCACTCAGAGCCTTGCGTCCTGGAGCAACTGCTCCAGTCGCTTTGTTACGCGACTGTTCAGTGACGTCACTTGTCAATTTTCAGTGACGGTTTGTGTTAGTGACGGTTTGTGTGACGTTAGTGACAGACAGAAAAATAGAACAGAAAGACAGACCGACGATCATACGAAAGAAAATGCTAGTCAAAACTTCGTTTCCGTTCTGTCGATAATATAATATGAATATAATATATATTATATGATAATCCATATTATATATATATTATCTCCATATTATCTCCTCTAATAACTGAAAGTTTAAAATATGTGTGAAACATCAGCAGACGAAGCAGACCAACGAAACAATCAAAGCAATCGAAACTGTATAATGCACACAAACTCTCATTCTTTGAAGGATACGTGCTAATGTTACAGCAGCGCTAAATGGAAATGGGCAGATTCAGCGTGATGTTTAAAGCGTGCCTTTGCATATTGCTCGTGTCCAATGGTATGTCAACTCCAGCCCACCCTTACAGCAACCTACCCTCCCGAATCCCTTAGCATACCTGGGCTGTCATTAGAATCTCACACAAGACGCATTTATAGACACACGGCCAAATACCATCTTCCCATGTTAAATGTGTTTAATGATGTATGCGTGATAATGTAATTGATACGATACAATATAGAAATAAAACATAATTCTATAAAAAACAATACGTTACCGCTTAGAACAGGCAATGAGATTGTTAGCGATTGATGGAAATATTGGGAACTATAGCAAACGATTGAAATAAAAGGTAGAAACAACTTCCCAATAGGATTTCAGAATTCAACATTAAATAATTAAACAAAATGAAAATTGAGTGGTTTTTGGGAATTGAGGGTATAAACTCATTTCAAATTCAATTTGGTTGGGTAATTACATCAAATTTAGTGAAGAATTCATGGTCCAATATATGAGGAGAGAGAATGGAGAATAAGAACCAATGCAGAAATCAGTATAAAAAAAGTACAATCTTGCAAGGAAAAGATATAGTACGGTACATATTTAATCTAGACGAATCAGCTGGCTGGGTCATGTGCAGAGAATTGAGCCAAACAGAATGCAGAAACTTGTGAGTGAACAGCTTGTTCGGAGAATGAAAGGAACAAGGAAAAAATGCCGTGCTAGAACACGCTGGTTGCAAGTTGTAGAGTAAGATTTGATGTGCTTGGGGGTGAGAAATTGGAAGAGGTGGACATGTCAGAGGGATGACTGGAGGCGAATTGTTGATGAGGCCAAGGTCCACACAGGGCTGTAGCGCTTCGTAAGTAAGTAATTGCACTTGAAAGTAATTAAGTTCAAAGTAATTGCATATTGTTGATTTTGCAGGACTTGGCATTGAATAAACAAGAACAACTTGAACACTGGATCCGCAATAATATTGTCCTACACTCAGTATTGTTCAACGAGTGTTTGGAGTGGATTCAATCTTTTAGGGCCGCTTCCCCCAACGCTGCTTTTAAAGCAAAACATCTGGCTTAAGCCTCATTCGGAGAATAGGAAAGCGGCCCTTAGATGTTCTAATTCTTTGTACCTTGCTTGACTTGCGCGTTTCAGCATTAAAGATTGAACTACTTTGGAGTGAGTTCAATCCTTTATACTGAAAAACGCAAGCCAAGTGGGGTAAAAAAAATAATTATTACACCTAAAAGATTGAATTCACTTGTTGAACAGAGTATAGTTTGTAATGAAAATATTTGTCTGCGACCTTGAAACGCAGTATTCGATCATGAAATGTGAGGATTTTGTATGTTTTTTGCGTGAATGACTTCTCAGAGCTCATCATGGTACTTTTTCCAATGATAGTTTCAGTTTGATGAATGAGAATAAGTAAGAGATGAATGATAGTTTACAAGTTCTCTCTCCACAAATTAGAGGCGTATGTTTGAACCATTTCACGTAGTCTAAAATTCCATAACTATATTAAATCATGTTTCTCGAAACAACAAAATATTTTTAACTATCACCAATAAACAATAAACTATGGACCAGATTGCTCAGCATAGATCTAGTACAACATTAAATTCCATCAAATGAATGCCGTATAAGTTATTTTATTCGTCGATTTCTTCAAACAGCGTTATTTCGTTTCTCGATTTTTATGGCCTGCAATCTGAGGAAAAGAATAAAGTGAAGACGTGATGTAGATGGCGACATCAGGTGTCTGAAACTCGTAAAGCGTCATGGCAGTGAACGCCACCCCCCCAACCACACCCCTTCCTGTTTGACCATTTCCCCCGAGAATGTTCCTCCTTAAAGCCATTTCGTGGCACATGCTGTAACATCACAACATGATGCTTCTCTGCTGCATCTTCGAGAATATTTGAAAAGCTTGTCGCTTATTGGAAACTAATTCCAAATTCACGGTAGATTTTAAAATATCAGGCTTTCGACTTGAAACAAAAGATGTATAAAGGCATTGTACAGGATAGTGCATTTCAAGAAATCTACCCTCTCTCTCTTACTGCATTTCTTGAAACGTTAAATCATGAGAGTCATGAGATTCAATCTTGAAAGTCATGAGATAAAACTATTATTTGATTTGTATTGGAACATTAAAAATTACCTCATTTCTTCACCAACTCTAATTTTCAATTATTACCGGTGTATCAGTAATAGATATAACCTTTCATTTTAGAGCTATAATGGACATGTGATGAGGACACTGATAAACCTTTCTAATGCTTGCTCTTATCAGATTATCCAGTTTCTGTCTTGGATAACCCTAGCTGTCTATTGAATTCAAATTGAAATAATACATGTATAAATTGGTTCTTGACACAAAAACTGCATTAAGACTACACGTAGTGTAGTTCAAGCTAGGTTCCACGCGTGAATTAGCAAATTTCATGATCATTAATAATTCTCAAAAAACACAACAACAAATCGGGAGAAATCCATAATCTGATTTTGCTATCCGATTATGTTCATCAGAGAATTTTTAAATGATGAATCTTGTTACACCCGTCCTATGTTGATCAGAGAATCATCCCATGATGAATTTACTACAGTAAACTCCTGGTTATCCAAGTCCCGGTCAACCGAGCTTTGGGATAGCCGAGCCTATCATTCAAAAGTAACAAACATAAATAAAAGTCTTATTGATAGCGAGACAAGCTCGTCCAAGCGAGGGAAGAGGTTATCTCATAACACCTTCAAAGAATTTTTTAAGAAATAATAATCTATGTTTCTACTTGCATACAGGTCTGCAATTTTTATTATTATATGTTTTTGGTTTCAATAAACCAGTTATTTAACCTTCGGATTTTACGTCTTTTTTACCATAACTGAACTTAACCTTCGTATTATCCGATATTCCCCATATCCGAGGTGGTCCCGGTCCCAATTACCTCGGATAATAATTGGGAGTCTACTGTACTTGGTATTTTCCAAGTCATTACTCCAAAAATGATTTTTGCGATTCTATGCTCAGACTTATGAGTTATGTGTCAATAATGTGCGCATAGCTCTTCCACTATCTTTCATGCAATTCCACCTATTAGAGCCTTGAGAGAGAAATGTTAAAAGGAGCTTTTTAAATTTATTTTATTCATGCAAGGGAGAAATTCAGAAGGTTGAACTTGGCTTGAACTTTTTCATGTCGATAATTAACCTGGTTTTCTCCTCATTCGAACACTCTTCGTAGTGCAGGCTTGAAATATAAATAAGAAAGAAAAGAAATTGTAAGAAAAGATTGGAGAAACAGGGAAAAATGAGAAGAAAAGACAAGAATGAAAAGGAAAAACAAAGGAAAAGTGTAATGTAGAACGAAGTCAAGCAGCGTTACTGATGACTCATAGAGCTAAAAGAGTGGAAACGAAGTTACTGTCATGAATTATGAGCGTGTTGAAAAGATGCTTAATGAGGAGCGAGGAGACAAAATTATGATAATAGTTGTAATTTTGTTTGGCTCTCCTCTTTGTTGTCATTTCAGATTCTATTCTGTTATGCTGCCTTTCTCTCACTACGGTCACCTGACACTCACAAACTCTAGCGGTGAATTATTAGAACTCAGTTCATTTTTTTCGTAGTCTATCAATAAAAATTAGTATTAGAAATCAAACAATTTTATAAAGAGTAAAACTTTGAATCCAAAAAGATATTTTTAAAGGAATGATTATTCCCTACATATTGAAGGGATACCCTACATTTGAAGGGATAAAGTTCTGTTGAACACAAAAATGCTAATCTCCAATGAAGTGTGATCAGGTAAAAGAAGTAATCCTCCACATCCTCTGCTCAGTTTTATCTCCTCATTGCATTACTAGTCAGAATTTCTGAACTTGATGAGAGTTTACTGTCTGGTATAGTCATCAATAATTGTCATACTTTCACACCAGTGCGGGACAGGCCGTATCGGATGGGATAACTAATCTATCTTAATAGGTAGATTTACACTGAATTATCTCGCTAATTAGTCATAAGTCAAAACATATCCCTTTCTATCCAGGCCCGGTCCGCACTGGTGTGAAAAAGTCTAACTCATCAACAGCATTTTCGCAACTAGCTGTGGATAAGTTATATTACAAATAATATAGCACAATTTTTTCTAAATTTCATATTAAAGATTAGTAGAGCTGGTAATTATTATAACAGATTATATTAGCCATGTATAAATTTCTCATAGATTTTCTATCTATTATCATCATCTAGTCAGTTATAGTATCATAGGGATCTTTATTTGTGGTGATGAATGAAGGACTTATTTCTCAGTTACTGCTTCTCAGAAGGCTCTAACAAGACTATTTTCATTTTGATTTGAATGAAAAATACGTACAGTTATTGAATTTGAAAGTGTCTCAAGAATTTGTTTTCTAATTATTATTAAAATTTAACTATTGCCTGCCATCTGCAGTGACAGAAGTTTTTAACGGCACTTTCCTATGATAAGTTCGTGTTAATTATGCCTTGTAAAAGCAGTTAAATTTTATAGTTGAGTGATGACGACAAGGAGCTGAATGGTCGATAAAAGAGAGGAGAGTAGATTCAGTGACCGGTTGTTTTGGCGTAGACAATTTGAAGAATTTACACCATGCCAGCTAATAAATTAACTCCTGTTCCCTGTACAATATCTGCATGGAAGACCCTTCTCACCGATAATGAGCCATATTTCACCGGCGCCTGTCCTAACTGCTAACCCTCCGATTGCTCAGGGGGTTGGAGGGGGGTGATTGAGTGCCAAGGGTGACGAGGGAGGGGGTAAAGGGCAAATTCCCTCACTCCTCTCACTTGGACCAGACCTCTCACTATTGAGTCCAAAATTGAGAGCAAAGCGAAGATTAATATCGAATTGCAGTCTTTCGTTTCCCAATTCCATCATTCATCCGACTGCAGAAAGATAACGTGCCTTTCGCTTTCATACGATAATTCGCTTAATGCGAAAAGCGATCCTTTAAAGACCGCTTTTCATCCACAAATCCTTTATCTGTGTAATAATTTATGTTATTCACGCATTTTTTCAGTTTTTCCATATACTATTATCTATATGATGTTTATATAACTTAATTTCGTGTTATATAACAAGATTTTCCAATAGTTTTTGTAACTTGTTACAAATTTATTTGTGTCTATCACACTTTTGTTACATAACAAAAGTATTAGTATATTATACTAATATACTAAATTCAACATACAAACATCATCTAGTCACCTTTAGTGGTATGAAGCTGCGTTTAGACTATGTAACTTGTTCAATGAACTTGTTACATGTAACAAGTTATCGGTAACTTTTGTTATGTAACAAAAGTGTGATAGACATAAATAAATTTGTAACAAGTTACAAAAACTATTGGAAAAACTTGTTATATAACACGAAATTGAGTTATCAAACAAAAAGTTACATGTATTTGTAACATTTTTATGAAACTTGTTAGATAACAAAATATTATGACTTCACCTAAAAATCGTGGGTGTATTGGCACCACCTCAAAAGTATTTGTTCATAACGCTAGAAACTAAATTCAGCTGTAGAAAAGTAAAAGATGTAAAGTAAAAGCTAAGTATAGAGCATATAGTCCGTATCGTATTTCATGATATGCAATATACGCTATAGTTGGGATGATTATGACCTCCTATTAAGCCTACAAACATTAACTAACTTCATCGCGGAAATCTATACTCATTTGGAGATTTTTATTTGTTCCAAGTACAGATAAAAACAATCTTGGCTTATTCATATCAGCAATAAAATATTTTTCATATCACATAAAACATTCATAGTGCTTTTTATGTAAGCATCTTAGGAATCTTATCAACCAGATGGTACGTTTTTCCTGAGTTAATATTCTGTTACTGTTATGAAGGCCAAACCAAGAGGAATAATATTCCACAACAAGATGGATGCATTCAATTTCATAAACGAGGCTCTTTATCGACTCCTTAGTTATAAAAATGTGTTCCCGCAAATTGAATTTTATACTACTCGGCTTTCTAATTCATAACAAATTTTACGAGTTTCCAGAGTACCGGAGCTTTTCTGTTCTGTAGAAGTTTGACAATGCTCACCAATTTGCCATAAAATTCTATTAAAATGTCTATCTATTCATTAATAATTCTATCTATATTGCATTAGTCGCTATTCGCATATGATGACTATTCTACATTGCTTGAAGTGAAAGGTAGAGATCGCAAAGTACCTTTCAATTTTTTATTTTATATTGATTATGAGGAAAATTCAAACTATATTCCACTTCAAATTTTTAAAGAGTTTAGTAACTGAATAAGGGATGGTCTGCGATGCATTGCCGAGAATTTTACATGAGTGATATGCAGGTCAACTAATTTGGAATGCAGTAATTAGTCACTAAAATTGAGTAAGGTAGTAATTTGTCAAGAATTACGGGGAATTCTATTCTCTACAAAACTCAATCTCCCATGAGGATAGAGCTGTGACTTGAATAACTGGGATGTTACTTTCCAATTCATAACAAAAACAGTTCAATTAAAAAATCGATGATCAAATTCGAACTCCAGTTGAAAACTTTAGTTTTTGCTGATCAGACATTCGTCTAGCCAAAATTGAAGAGATTGATATATATGAAGGGAAAAGCGAGGATGTTGATAAAAATAGACTCGGTCTGACTCATTCTACACTTGATACTTGATTTCTATCCACTTGAAATCTATTTATTGGAAGAATAGTGCAATATATTCAATGTTTCTCATCGAGAACATATTTCCTATGCGCTCCATCTAATATGAGATCTCATTCTCTTTCTCTCATAGATTAGTCACTAGATAGTTTAGTTCTATAATCGTTTTTGATATTATCCATAGCTTTTCTCACCTTCTATACATAGAATCTTCACAGTACTGATTAAATACTTCATTAGAACATCCTTCCATGAAATACTAACGGACGATTATAATCGGCGTTGAGCTTATGTCATTCGATAAAGCTGATAAGTTATTTTGACATGAAATCCCGTGAAATCCCGTAACATCATTTTACAGCAGGTAAATTCGATTGTCCTTCGTACAATTGGCTCCAAGTTTTATATTACAGTGTTACATTTTTTCAAGTCTATGTAGAGACAATCTTATATCACTCTTCAATGGTGGATAAGGTTTATCAGAGTGGAGCATTCCAAATATCCATTAGTCCAAGTGTACCCATGTTTGAAAGGCGACTTCCTTTGAATGCTCAATGTTTCCACTTTCACAGATAAATTTTTCATCTGTTTGTTTCCAAGTAAAAATTTGTCGAAGCAGCAATCAATTGAACTAGCGACAAATACCAGCATTCCAACTTTGACTGGCTATTTTCATTGCTTTTCGAGTTGAGCGGAGAGCTGGAACTGGACCAGTAGTGGGAGAAGACAAGAAACAGATTGGCGAAAATGTTGAAGAGTGACGGCGAAGAGAAAGAGATCATCGGGGACGTGAAAGATGAATGCGAGGAAGATTGAGGAGGCGGTGTGAGGTTAGTGTGAGGAGAGGTGTCTGTATGGGAAGGGTGGCTGGGAGGGGGGAGGGCAGCCAATTCAGAGTAAATCACATCACTTCCACTCGGAAGAGCCGGCCGTTGCGAGGACGGGCGGCGCACTGGAGATGGATACACGAGAGGCCAAAGCCGGATGAGCCCGGCTAGCACAGACAAAGACATTCGTTGTAGTCCCAAAGCCTTCCAAATGGCTCGCAAGATCTTATTTAGTTTCCCATTCACTCATTTCCAGCGGGAAAGCCTGGAAACTTTCAGCGTTGAGGAATCCAATAAAGTCTGTTACGTTCTGTTAAGTTTTTTATGCCCAAGAAGTCCCCGGCTCTTTTCCGTTCCAGTTCTGGACTGCTTCAACTAAATGCAGATATTTCTTCCACTTCTACTACTTTGCTACATCGCTTTTTACTAAATCGCTTATACTGATTGACGTAAAACTGAGTTAAATGACAACATTACCTTGTTGAAAGTTCAGTGTTTTAGCGTAGATTAACCAAATATAATGAAATAATTACTCATTCAATTATTATCCATTAAATAAGTCAATAGATTATTTCTGGTTTTAAGATACAGTTGCTTCATTTCGCCATTGTAGCTGAATTTATAATGAATTACATAGAATTACAACTTGTAACAATATTCAAAGATAGTGTAAAAGACCTCCTCCACTCTGCAATATTGACATGGCTATGTCATAGGTTGATGAATATTATTATACTGTACGGTATTATTTTAACATTGTAAACGTTATAATGAGGTTATTCAATTTCATCCCAGTATTTACAGGTGCTATATCAAAATTAATCAGCTTTATTAGGTAGATGATTAGGTTTTCATAATATTTAGTGCAATATTTTTTAATATTTAGTATGTGTTGGAAAAATATTAGGATTCTTCAAGATAACCAGGTACAACGTCTCAGCCAGATTAATGCTATTGAATAAATGATATTGGATCCGAGCATCGCTTCTGTTTCTTCAGTGTATGTGATAGTTTTTCCAGTGTATTCCTTGTTATGATACAGGGTAGCGTTTGTTGCAGAGTTTTCCGTGAACTGGAAGAGAAGAGCGTGTAACTTTCTGGCATTCCACCTGTGATGATGATTTATCACTCCACTTTCGTCGGCGATGATTTATCAAATAATATTAGCAACGCCTTTCTGACCGTGGATAATAGAGAGAGGATAAGAAAAGAAGTGTACGGTGCGGGTGGCAAGGGATAGGGGGAAGAGTTGAGATTGAACGCTGGGGTCGCTTCCACACGGTTCCTAGCCTACGGACCGATTTCACCATTTTTATGTTGTGTTAGGTTGCGTGCTGCATGCGTTTTTTGTTTATAAAATAGGCTTCAAGTTGCTCAGGAAGCTACCTTCATCTAAGTTGATTTTATTCGTTCATTTCCATCACCTGAAATATTTTACGCGGAAGCCTTCCTCAAGACGATAAAAAATACTCATTAGAGATGGAAACAGTGAAACACTAATAATAGTCAGAAGGAAGGTTCATGGAGTTTTCTTACTGCTCAGTAAATATGCGTTAGAGCAGTGTGATTGATATTCGAGTATTTACAAATTGTCTAGCAAAGTGTTAAGCAACGTGGAATGATATTATTGCACAATCTTTGAATGGTACCAACGTTTGTTCTTGTGTTGACCCCTTGCTAACAGTTCTAATAAAAAAAATGGTAGTAGGCTACATCATAAAAGATGATTATTGTGATAATGGATTGCTTGATTATTTGAAAAGGCTTCGTTCAAATAAGGTTTTGTCACATCAAGTTGAATTCTCATCTATGACAAAAAACTATTATGGCGATATTGGCTGTTATGGCTCTAGTATTGGTTGTGAGGACGTCAAAAGTGTGCTCAATATTCTAAATCATAACTGTACTTTCTGTGTAATGATCTCCATTTAGTATTCCTATTTTTAACTCCATGTATGGGAAGTAATGAGATCACTGAAATCGGTTTGATCACTTGGGAGAGACGATCCAATTTACTGAATAAATGCCGTTCTTGAAGAACAAAACCGTCCGAAACAATATTTCTCAACAAGAATTGGATCCAAAGCCACCAGGTAAAGAGCGGACACCTTGATAGCATATTCAATTTGTTTTTCTATTGTCCGGGCATCGCTTCTACTTATTCAGACAGACCTCGACCTGGCTGCAGATTGAATGAAACGTGCTGGCCAAATACGAATTCCCTGTATGAGTTGAAACCCGAATATGAGTAGGGGGACACATCGTAGCCTACTGAAAAAGCAACGCCTCACTACGACAAAGCCAGAACACTTTGGCAGCGAGGCCCAAACAATAACTGCTGACTCCACATTTCTGGGGACCAGTGACCCCTCTCCCCTACTCATCCACTCTTTCCAACCCTTTCTTGTTCACTCTCCCTCTCCTGTCCAAGGCAGCCATCAACGTCCAATATCTGAAAATAAAACGAGACCCTTTTTTGTTTCCAGCGCAGTTCCCCTGTGCGAAAAGATGATCATTGTGGTCATTCAATTTTATTGAATCACTCCACCATCTAACGCCTGCGATGGAGCGCTGAAACAAATTCCTTCAATGGGCTGAGAATATCTGCAACCTTGTCACAAACACAAGCGCTCAGCCTACAGTTTGAGGCTTCCATGTGAATTATTTAATTTTAGTTGTTGAAAAAATGATATCACTAAGAAATATTATTTTGAAATTTCGGTCATACATGCATCAATGCATGAACATCTTTGCTTCTCCGACTTGCCATTTATGATTGTATTTTTCATGAAATGAGAGAACAAAAATAATGCTCGAATAGTTTTATTGCATTTTTTTCAGAAATGTTACAATCAAAGCAGCAAATTTACCAACACTCGTTATCAACTTTATTTTTCTCCATCGTAGCCATTGTCGTCTCCCAAAGTAAGGGTGTCTCCTGTGTCTGTTGCATAGGAGGTGCAAACCAATACAGCAACAATGAGAAAGACAAGGCAAAACTGCAAAAAATAAAAAATATTACATTGAAAAATAATTTAGTAATCCTTTTTATCACAGCATGACTCTGCAGATTGAATAGTGTGAAGAGATAACTGAAAGATGTTAGAAAAATTGAAACATACAATAGATTTTTTTTTTCTAAATGTGTTACTGAGAGCAAATAAAGAAAGACAGTAATATCTCGATTCATAGTGAATTTAATTCTGATTGTACTCTCATTTCAATCTATTCAAATCATGAAAAACATAATAGTCTTCAAAATTTCTTCAAAAGCCTATTTCTGGAACCTATCATGTTAGTTAATGATTGCAATATACCATATCAATATTGAACTATCTATTTATTCAACTTTTGATATACTGTAGGCTACTTATAATTTAGTAGTACTATTTTTGTTTTTGTACCACTATGGGTCTTATCAGATTCAGTGGAAATTGTCAAATTGAAATGAATAAATACCCTATCAATATAGGCTACAATGAGAATAAAATTCCTTACAAAAGAGACACAGTAATTTGAATTCTTATTTATCGTGTATTGTATGGAAATGTAGCTTATCCCATAGTTGCTCTTTCTCTTTTATGTACCAATTGCTAATAAGGTATTGCAGATTTTGATAGATGAAATTAAAATAGAATAAATACAGTTTCTCTGTAAAAGTGGTATACTCACAGACATACTGGTAAACTCAACAGACGATTCACAGGAGTAGATATTTTGCTGTTCCTTGTTAAGAACAGTAAGTAATTGAGACAGTTACCTGTCTCAAATTGTTTGTTCTCACTTGGAAACTATAATTTATTGTTTGATTGACAGTTGAAAGATGTTGTTTGAACGTCGCTGACGTAACATGCGTTTGTGCAAATAATAAGTGTTCGTCATTCAACAATGTATTTTCCTTTTTGTGGAACATATGTTTACATCGGTAATTGTTGAAGATGATCCATACAAATTTCCTATAAATGCTCCAACCAAGTTCAAAGCCTGAATACACCAAAGCTGAAAATGAGATTTCCAAGAAGAATTTTCATACATAGTTGGAAATAGCCAAGATAGGCGTACATAATTGGATTAGAACATTTGATAGGCGATCATATCAGAGAAAATTTTAAAAAGAAAACATTACGTTTACAATAATAAACTCAATCATATTCGCATGAAAATGGAAAGCATGTTCATTGCATGCTTCAAGAGATTTATTTCCAGGAATGGCAGAATAAGGAAACCTCTTGAAGTTCGCTTTGACGTGATATTATTTTGATAGAGACTTTCCGAGAAGCTCTTTCAAGAGAATTCCATTACATGATGTTTTTGTTCTTTTCATACCATCTACTCAGATTCTTTCATACGGTAGAGATCCTTTCCTATTATTTCTGAAGTTTTTCCTTGAATGAAACTCAAGAGCTAGTTTTATTTATAGAAAAGTCTCTGTTTTATGGGCTGCATGTTGCAGCATAAGCTCCTTCATAGTTAGCTGGTAAATTAACTAATATCTATCAAATCCTGGTTATAAACTTGATGCATTTCGATTGCGTCGGGTTCTGAACTCTTTTGTAATTTCAAAGACTGCATCTCACAACAAGGTTATGAGTTTCAGAAAGAGTTAATTTTCGTTCATTGTTTGCATTTGAAAATGTTCAAACCTTTACTGGGAAATTTACTCGTATTCGCTTCATAACTTGTAGACTTACAGAATGATGTGAAGAAACAAGTAAAACGTTGAAACGAGAGCGTGGAAAAAAGTTTGAAAATTATAAACACATTCCTGGTAATTTGCATGCTCACTTTTGGAATGGCTTCGCCAACTTCCACTTGTTCTGTCCTTCAAGTCCTTGATTGACAGCTTTACTTGAGAGATAATATTGATTCATAGTTGAAACGTAGCCTTGAACGGAAGTAATGAACTCCAAAAGAATATATAACATTCTACCGATGAGGTTGAAATATAGAAACTTTCTTTAATCATTGTACTGTTAGAATATTGTATTATTGCACTAAAATAATCTGAAATATTACAAGTGGCTGAGAGGAGATTTGATAGGAAAGTTAATTAACATTGTTACAGAAAATGTGAAGGTGAATGTGAACCTAGTGAAATCTAAAAAAAGATGAACAGACAATATTGTTGATAGATTTTTGAGTGCATGACAATGAAGAAAATGTAATAATTAAATGTTGGAAACTAGAAGTTTAATGTTAGGCCTGCTATGTTGCCTAAGATATTGCGAAAAATGTAAAAACATCTCATTATTATGACCACCTCAATTTAATTACATTCTAAAAAAAATATCGCATTATTTTATCTCCCATTATTAATTATTGTATTACAATGAATATGAATCAAAATTAACGTGTTCGAGATGCTAATCTTAGAACTGGAATGATACAGACATTGACCAGCTAAAGACGGAGAGCTTTGGACAGAAGACGAGCTCTGACCCTGACGGGGTTCACAGGCTCTGCCAAAACCGCAACAATTAAGCCGGACAGGTTTGTGGACGACAAGCGCGGTCAGTCTAATCCCAGAATGCACCACTCCGCTGCTGCAGTTAATCCACTGCTGGGTCCAGTTCTGTTCAGTAAATCAGTCTAAGCAGCAGTAAAGCCGCCCCTGAAGTGGACTTACAACACCTACAATAATAATATGTCCACGCTGGTCCGAATTTAAGCCAATTTATGGCCAAGTACGTTTCTTCATCCATTAAATGGTCATTTATATCCAGTTTTCTTGACAATGGAGATATTTTGGAGATACATCAAGAATTTTAGACAAAGGAGATCAATGATGAATAAGGGGACAAAATAATGTCAAAATCACATCAATCTGTTCCTCTGATATACACTGGATGATAATGGTGTGACTGACAACCATAACTACTGCTCTTTTGCTTTTGTTGACTGAGTTGTTGTTGTGATTATAATAATGTGGTATCTATCTATAAGGCTATAATAAGACGTAGCGTCTTATTCTCATTGAATAAATAGTTTTGAGAACCATTACTCTTCATACTTATTGATTTTATATTCAGGTTATTGAACTCAATTTGGTTGCAATGACAAAACTGTAAGCTGATTTTTGACTAAAAATTCACAGTGAAAATTAAACATAATTTTCTATTTTGTTTGCTATTTTTGCTACCCTTAAGAATGAGAAATCCATAGTTGTAGAAATAAATTATTGAATTAGTACCAACTTGTTTTTTTTTTTAAATTTACAATAAAAATAGATTGAAATCACTCTTGTTCCCGTATATCACCAATTAAAGAATATCAATTTCCCAAATGAAACTGAATGTGATACTCGAGTGAAGCTCAACTAAAATGCGAACGTTGTACATGAGAATCGTTATGGTAGCGTAACTTCCCATGTTGCGTAACACTAGCCAAACTCCAAGAAACTGTATTACTGTATATACTCCAAGAAGAGGACTCGAGTCTATCCCTCACCGTGTTAATTCATTATTGAATTAGCTGGGCCCTGCAATTTAGAGAGCTTTAATTATTTTCGGTAATCTGCGCTAGCCCGGGGTAACAGGAGGGTATTAGGGAGGGGGATGTGACCAGCTATAGTGAAACAGAGGTTGGCATTTTGGGGCGGGGTCAGAGGGGATGGGTAAGGGGGGGGGCGTTAAGGAATAGGGTGCTAGACTGAAGTCGGTTAGAGCAGAATTAATGCGATAATTCTGGCACTTAATAAAACGATACATTAGACGCGGCAAGCGAAGGATATTAGGGACGCCATAATTTTGGGCCGAGCTCGGGACTTTGCTGTATGAAATCGCATAAATTCGAGCAGAATACATTTCTTGATTTGATGGCGCTCCTCCAAGATAGCACAGCTCCGTTCATATTCCGAGGTGACATTCTTTCCTTATCAACGCTAAGATTATTCATATTCTAGTAGTTTAATTAATTTTCATAATAATGTTATTCGTATGGAATTCTACAGAAACACGTAAAATAATAAAGAATAGTGCTTGATTGTCCATAAGGAACAATTTTTCTACTATTAATAGATGTAACTTTCGTTTAGGCGTAGTAAGTTCCTATAAGATACGTAATACAATGTATACAGATTCGGAAGATCTATATCTATTCAACTATAGAATCGATCACTGACCCCCAACACTACTATTAATGAGAATTAACGGATGTGAATGAAAAAAGAGTTTGTCACTTCTAAAATAATAGTATGAAAATGGTGTCACCCTTGGAAAACTGAATTTTTAAAAACGATTCCTTCGACACATCTTTGAATCTAAATCCTGTTTTCGAGTATATAGGGCATTAATTCTTCAGGACACTTGTTAGTAGTTTTAATTTATGAAAGGTTTTTATATTGTTATTTTTTCACTTTTTTAAGTTTAAAAATAAATCTTTTTTTTAATAAAAGCTCAGTTTCTAACACAAATCCGTGGTATAATCTCCTCATCAAGAGAATGTTCTACACTCTTGATTTTTTTTCGAAAATCGGGACATTTTCCCCGAAAATCGGAAAGTCCTCTAGACGTTTTTCTAATATCCCACATCTCTAATTTTTCAAGTGCATTCTATGAACTTGAAAATAAAGACTAATATCTTCTTCTAAAATATATGGCTTTAAATAATTCTATATACGTATTGACAAAGTTAATAGTAGTATGAATTATGATAAGAGCAGCGGCGGCTGCGTGATGATTGTTCAAAGTTGAATCAGAGTGTGCAGCCATCAGACCTGAAAATTGAATAAAGGAGATAGCGCGCCAGCGCCCGAGTCCTAATAAATCTTATCAGAGCATTGGGCATGAAGGGCACTCGTGCACTGAGGTTGATTTCGAAGCGAGTATTGAGGATCGCATTACATGGTAATAATTCAGTTTGGACTCTGCAAGTTAGAAGTCTCAATGATCAGACAAATGCTGTTCTCAGCTGAGGCGAAAGCACGAGATAGAAAGCAAGAAAGCCGCGAGCTGAGATGCCAACGAGCGTCTTATCAGCAGCAGACTCGTTCCTCAAGTAGTCTTCTCCTTGAAAACTTATCCTACCCCACCCCTTCTGCCTATTACTCATCTGAAAATTAACACGCACGCACACCCACAGTAAGACCCTGTTCATTAGGCTCTTCGACCGCTTTTATCTCTGGCCGAATCAGTCTTCCTCCAAGTCTTCAACTCGACTGCGATCTCAGAGAGTGATTAACCCCCTCGATATTGCACTCTGCGGCTGGGATCATCTTCAGAAGCATAGCCATCTCTAAAAATAACCTCTCACCCTTGGAAACTCAAGCGGTCTTTTTCCTCGTCCTCTGTAACTGATGAACTTTTCCATAATACAAATCCACCGAAACTTAAAGCCTCTCTTTCGTTCACATTTGATATTGATCATGCCAGTAGGCCATTCTGTTTCAATTTCTCCATGAATATAATATGGTGGAAGTAAAGAGATGAATTATCGTGAACTAAGTGTTCTGTCACTCCCGATTCTTATGGGTCTGCAGCCTACAACTCTAACCTAACAACTCTAGCCAACTTATTAGAGACAAAAATTGAGTACAACAGGTACACAGACTAGAAAGATGGACATATTATTTCATCCATTAATAATAATTGATGAATTATTATGTATTTATGTATTGTAGTAATTGATGGTTTATGAATTATTCAACCTAAATGAATAATACAAATCCAGAATAATGATTTGATAACACTCAATAAATGCAAATAATGCATTTGATATTTAATGCATTGATACAATAGCATGCGAAGAATACATGCATACATGCACACAATACATGTAAAGCATGGATGTCATAATAATATTCCCTAAAGAATTAATTCTTTCTGATTTACTATGTATTCTTCACGTTTGTGGAGAATGGGATTTCTTGAAGTACATGTTTGAAAGCTAACTAAAATTCCTCTATTCTCAATGATAATGACACATTCAATGACAATAACTCTTATAATCACAAAGCCCACTAACATTGAATTCATCCTCAATCAGTTGCTTCTTTAATCAGTCATAAAACTGGAAATCAACCTCCACCAATTGAGACATCTACTGCATTGTTGTTGAATAAACAGGTTGTTGTGAACTTGTCTCAGAAATGCACCCTAATAAATTGAAGTTGCGTTGGGAGTGGAGAGTGTTAACGCACTGAATTGAACTCTGCTCTCCATGTGGCGAAGGCCTAAACCTAATGATGGCGATATTGAGGTGGAAATGAAGCAAACATCTCCGTCAAGTGGATCCACTTGCAAGATGCTCTCAATATTAATCATGTTGTCGAGTTGCGTCTTGCGTCTCTCGACGACATCGCTGATTCATTGGCAAAGTTGTCCATTAATTTTCAAGGATGTTGATCCAACTTTCTGGCTCATCACCTAGCAGGCTCTTTCTCTCTCTTTCCTTTCCCTCTTAATACTTTCTTCTTCTGAAATGAAGGGTGAATCTTTATTTGATTCTTTTTTCGTTTATATTATTATTCCACAGTACTGAAGTATAGAACGTTGGTAATCTTAAGAAAATTGAAACAGTAATTATTCTTGAACTGTACCACATTCCGATAACCAATCATTTTACTTATCTTTTTATATTGTTTTCATTCATTCCTTCACAAATTTTTAATTATAAAATATGGGTTACTTTCATCAACAGCGATAATAATATGTTTATAGCTTGCATTATAAAAACTTGAAAAAATTTATGAATCCTCTGTGTTTGTAATTTACATTTAGATTTGAAATTATTGTCATTTTAAATCAAATTATGCAGTATTAGAGATGAGAATTTTCAGGTTATTTGTCTTGAAATTTTATAATATTTCTTCGCCTTCCTTGTTTATTAGATCAAAGTCTTTTAGATTATCCAAATTTGGCACACTAAATGTGAAAAAATTAACCTCTTGCTGATGTAGTCAAATAGTAACGTTTAACTATGATTGGTTTCCCTCATCCATTGAGCAAATAACTCACTTTATGAGGTTTTTTGTCTATAGAACTGCCCAATGAAAGAGTTTGAGTTTTTTGTAGGAGAAATCTATAGCATTTTTTAAAAGAATTATTAGATTTGATTGAATATGAGAATTGGTTCGCAATCTGTCACCTGGAAAAATCAAAGATTCCCAATTACAGAAATGCCTGATGGATGATAATGAAGCTGATTCTCATGTTTATGTATTCACCAACAACGTTGAAAGAAGTAAGAGATTACAGGGCTCGAGACACTGCAATTTGTGACCGGCTCGGTGAGCCCCGTGCTACAGACTACGGACGGCATGAGACGTGAAGGTTTTCCAAAGAAGATTGCAAGCGAAATGTGAGCTCATCTGACAAGCTTGATACAACTGGAATTTTCCATTTTTCCACTACCTTCCCTTACTCAGTGATGCTCTCTCCTAGTCCCAACTCTCTCTCAATCACTCCGCTTCTATCTTCTTTCCGATTCGTTCCCCTCCTCTCTTCTCCTCACTCCATTCGCTAGCCATGTATCTCGCTCTAAAAATCCCAATTTCCTCGAGAAGAAAAATGCTCGGGGCATATTTCCACACGAAGGGCTCTGTCTCCTTTCATTTACTTCCGTTCGCATTTTCCCTCTTTCCTCAATCCACTCTATCTTTCCCATTTTGTCTTTCATCTTTCTCATGTCAGATAAAACATGAAGCAGCTACAAATTTTCCATTAAGTGTATCTCTGTCTTGCTCATCTCTTTAATTCTCGTCTGAATTTATGAGTCTCAATGGCTTCATCGATTTCCATTTGAGGGCTCATTCTGTGCTGGGGAGAATGTTAACAGTGACGTCTCCGTGATGCCAGTAGACTCGTCATTAGTTACAGCATTCATTGCAAACAGAACAGATTCATCACTACATGGAAGAGAGATTCTCAAAACATGAGATCAAGAATGAGCATCATTAAATTGATTATCGAACGCTGAACTATTCAAATCCATCTTTTCAAACACCATCAATAAAAGTAACAAGTGGCAGAAATCCTCAATGAGAATGTTTTGAGTATTATTGCCAGACGAAATGTGCGATGATACTGTTTATTTGGTTCACTGAGTTTATGACTGTTTATCATTTCACAGAAACATTCATGAATATATGATTTGAAACTATGAATTTGAAATATAGTTCTATTCATGAAAGTATCATTTTTACATATCTATAAGTTTTATGGAGTAAAAGATCTCACCATAAGTGGAACATTAGCAATTATTTGGCATGACTTACAACACGTCTCCTTATCTCATCTCCCAGGTAAGATTTGAGTACTCCCAGGATTATTGTATTTGAATTCAATAATCAAAAATATGTATTTTCAGTTGAATTTATATAGTTGAATATTTATAGTTTTTTTATAGTTTTTTATAGTATTTATAGTTGAATTTTCATTAGTTGAATTTATATAGTTGTATATATAAAAAGTCGAATGGATTATTATGGATTTCAACTCCTCAAATATCATATTACTATGATACATAATTGATTGAATGTTGTATTATTCAACTCGAATCACCTTTCAAATTTACATTTGAAATACATTAAAATATTACAGAAATAGTATTTATCTGTCGAGGATGAAAAAGTTTGCAATGTTTTCCTAGCAACCTCCAACTATGCTTTGTATTGATAAGAAACGTTGATTATAAGAAATGAAGATATATGAAAAGGTAATGTGATGTATTCAAAACTTGCTTATGAATTGTACCTGAAAAATCTGTAATTTTTCTAAATCTCTAAGTTTTTAACCATAAGTCTTGACAAATGAAACTGGAGTGAGTTTTCCGGCACTTTCTCGAGTGAGAAATTGGAGTCCAGCTATTGATTCTGTCAAACAAATAAATATCATGAATCTTTCAATAGCTCACTTCGAAACTTCGGGGAGCCGATCTGTCTTTTCAAAGTTTGAATGGGAACAAAGCTGAAATAAGAGATTTATTCCGCTGTCGAAGAGTAAGTCTGTCTAAAAGTATTTAACTTTATATTTAAAAAAACTCTTCCTCTTGCAGAACTTTCTATTTGCACTGCGATCTCCAACTTTACTCTCTTCAATCTATCAGTATATAAGAGAAGAGAATATTGGCACGCATCAACTTTTCTCTCAAGAATCGTTCCTCATTTGCCTGATTCTGAATGAATCTATTGGAAATAAAACCGTTTTCTTTGCTCGATCGTTTTCTGGGATACTGCGGTTGAGTTGACTTTTCAAATTCTGGTAAGAACAATGCTGACTTTCCCGACTCCCGCTTTTATCAAAGTGGAAATTGTCTTGAGCTTTGTTCTTCAATAAAAATACGATTTGTGTGGTTGTTAGTGAGTGATTCAGTCTTCACTTAAACTACTCCATCGGGGAATGAAGTGGGCATGAAGTGACCCAACCTCCACCGGGGGAATAGGTCACATAGAATAAGAAAAGATTATGAAACAATAATAGCAGTAGGGTTCGGCGGAACAAGTAGCGGCAGTAAGTAGTCGGCATTGGCTTATCCACATAAAACAGCTATGTCCACACTTGGTCGATTTTTTTTGTACAGAGTGCCAATGCTTAAGCAACATATGCAGCTTTATGTGCAGCAAATATAGTGACCAATATAAGGGTGGAAATGGTTTGCTGCTTGATGATGCAGATTTGGCTCTCATTAAAATAGGAGTCACCAAATAGAATTTGATATATGGCATCATTATGTGAATTTAGAAGGAAACTGTTTTCAGAAGTTGGCAAACTATATTCATGATGGTACAAAATTAAGTGGCATGTGCTGATGTGCTTCAACAAGAGAAGGCAAGGTCTGGACTCGGATTGTCTCTCTTGAAGCCTGAAGCAAGGACGATTCAATAGTTGCAGATCAGTGTTACCTCTATTCCGCTGCTGATGATCGTTAGGGTGCTGTAAAACGTCGTAGTCGAGGTTGAAACTGTACTGGCTGAATTGAACCATTCTGAGTGGTAGTAGGCTACTAGCAGTGCTGGAGCTGTCGGTTGCCAATTGGCCGACAGAGTGGTCACGCGCGATTTAAATTGTCGCGCGCGGGTCGAGAGACAGACCGCAATCATTGGGATCCGATCACCCGCACGGGACGGGACGGGGACGAACCGGGACGTGTCGTGTCGATCCAATGACTCTCATTTGCCATGCAAATTCGGGCCCGGGGACCGACGGCATCTCTCTACTCTTTGCGACGGCTCTCATGTCGATGCCAGTTTACACTCAAAACTACATGTGTGTCACACACACCAACATTTCGCATGTCAATCTAAATTCTCGTTTCTCCCAAGTCGTTTGCAATCGAACACTTCACTGAAGTACTGGAGTCTGTCCATCATCGATTAAATCAGTCGATATTCCAATTGATAAATAATCATGTGAACTGATTCCTTGTAACTAACTGATGCAATTGAAGTGGGTTATTGTAGTTATTGTAATCGTGACATTGATGTCTGTGCGTTTCAAAGAAAAAACGTTCTTTTTGTACACTCATGACCAGTTGCACGAGAATCAAATTAGATTTAACCGCCGTTAAATAATATTATCCAACGAAACCAATGGAATCCCAATCAACGAAGAGGACGTCAAAGCAGTAACGTTACTTTCCTGTAGTTGAACTCATTGGATTTTGGAACAACTGGCTGTAAGACATTAGATTACAGCTATCAGAAAGTGTGGGATATGCTAATCAAGTTTTTCTGTGGTGATGACATAGTTCATGCAAATCATACATTTGTAGTTCATCTCTAAAAATAATAATAATCGATTGGGGTTTTCAGATCACACCTGATATTTCAATAATATTAATGATTGTTCTTCTCCAGATACATTGTAAGTGAGAACCGAAGTTTGGGATTCAGGTTGAATATTTAAAACTAACTGATAACATCATTTGACTCATGATGCATGGATCAATGTATTTTAAAATGAGCAGATGTGATTTCTACACGGGATGTGATATGATTATCAACTTTCGCAGAGACGAATTACATTCACTTCTCATTGAAGAGGGGGAAGTTTGCTCAACTCCGACATTCTAGTCTACATCCCATGTCACCATACTTTCCACATCAAGGAGACCACAAATATCGTCGAGAGACCATTTCCTCATCACAAAGAACTTAGTTTCGCAGAAGTTCAAAGAGAAGTGACTGAATTTAATCGTCAAGCTTGAATCGGGCCGCTTTATTAGCACTTCTTAATTGAAAACTCTTGATGAGAAAGAGTAGTAAGTTGGTTCGAAACAGCGGAAAGTGACATTCATTGGCCCCAAGAGGGACACTTAACTATCCATTTACCGCTTTAAATGTGCTCTTACTCTTCCCAAGTCATTAAATTACAACGGAAGAGTCTCTCTAAGAACCTAGCTTCTGACATACTGTTCTCAATGGATTTTTGATCGATTGAATAATAACTTGAAATTGCAGGAACTACCGCATAGGAGTTGACACGAGCATAACCTGTGATTAATCTTTTGAAATCTGAATGTCTTTTGAAAAGGCAATGTGTTAGAGAATAATTAGATTGGTGATTACTGAGATTGAAATAAGTTGAGGGGCGTAGAGCCTGTCTCGATCTTATGAGAAATGAGAGTTTCCCATGACCGTGGGAGTGATACGAATTGGGATGGAAATTATTAAGTTTAAAAATAAATATTAGACATCATACATTTTTCAAATCAAACAAAATTCTGTAGTCATACAGCGTGAACAACAGCACCACCGTACTTTAAACGCACTACTCACTATTCTGGGATTACCATTAGGCCTAACAGGTTCTATAAATACTACAGGGTCGACTTGAACTGCAAGGCTTAACTTAATCCTTTAGTTAAGCAGTAGAGCACGGTTTTAATGAGACTATGAATTCATGACAGACTTCTAGATGGAGGAACAAATAATAATTTAGTTTGCTGTGAAAACGTTATTTTCCGATCGTATAAAACTATTGGCCAATTTTGTGTATTTTAATTGTATTTTGTGTTGTGTATTTTTGAATAGTTGTGGAAGCTGACCTATTTAACAAAGCCTCTTTCGAAAGTGATACGCCACTACTGTTGCTACTACTAATTCATGTGGTACAACAGTATGTGAAAATACTGTTGCACCAGTTTACAAAGTCGGTACACCACTGAATCTTTCCCGGATTACATTCTTGAAGGCAGAAATGAGCTAAGAAATTCAAGGAGCATGTACTTGGCATTGTACTGTGTGGAATCTGCGAGAAAGGTCAATTACAAGTTTTCCATGAGCTCGTGAACATTGAGTTTATTGCTTACATTCTCATCTCAACTTTCAACTTCTATCCGAAGAGATATAATATTATAATATGCTTTCAAGCATATGAGACGAGAAGAATGGATGTACACTGTACAGATAAGTAATAAGAAACTACTGTATGCTTCTCATTTTGAATGATGAATAAGACTAGAAAGCTTCTACCGACGGATATAATGGGATTCTCTCACTGATCGATCTTCAAAATCAATTGAAATTAATTTGATTTGTGATAGCTAAAACGCATGAATCGACAAAGGTTAATAAAGCTCAGCAGTTCATTTAATAATGTCAAATGGTGACGCTGAACAGTAAACATCGCTTAGAGATGTATTTTTTTAAAGAATTCATTAAAAAAATAAAATTTACAATAAGTAATGAGATTAAAAAGAAACTAATTGAACAGAAGAATCTAATGAATGATTAAGCAAGGATTGAATTTCGCGGAAGAACAAACAAAACTATTGACCTATTTCTCGGGACCTACTAACCATTACTGGGTCAATTGTGAAGCAGTCGAAATAGTTTGTATCATTAAAACAGACATAGTCAATTGATGTTTATTACTACAGCTATTCTCAAGCATTCTCAAATGTTCTTCTCACTAAAACGGAATTGAACATTTTCAGTCAGCTTTAGACGCCGAAGCGAAGCGAACGAAGCTAACGTTTACGATATTTCATGTAATGATCGTAAGTAGTATCGTAATCATCTATATGTAATCATAATAAATGTAATCGTTTCATAATTAATGTAATAATGTATTATCGAAAGTAGACAAAGTGTTGAGTCAAGTAAAATCGGCATTACCAAAAGTGCGAGTGAGTGTGTGTGCGTGTACGAGCGCGTTTGTAACTATGACTGTTCAGTGAGTGAGGCCAAATTCGGTGAGTGCTGAACAAACATTCTATTGTGAAAGTTAATTATGTCGGACAAATCGAGTATTATTACAATAGCAGAATGAAATGAATCACTTATGAAATAAAAATTGACCTACTTTCCACTGAAAACGAGAATTTTTTTGTAAAAGCTTGGAAAGATGCGGATAAAAAATTTAAACAGTCAGAAAATGAATCAAAGATTCAATTTGTTTGATCCAAGATGGCGGAACAGATTTTTGTTGTCACAGTAAACTAGTTTTTTCAATTTGAGTACGATCCCCAATGCCATCCATCGTCAAATCACCTTTGTATAAGAAATATTGAGCCGTTTCCAAACTTTTCACCCACTCTGTATACACACCGTACTGTGTATCAAATACTTGTTTTATGGATTATAATTTAGTTAATATGGTGATTATAAGTTGTAGTATAATAAGTTGATATTATAATATAATAGTATAAATATAATATTATCACTGTGAAAGTAGAATGGTACATGTAGCCTAATTCACAGAATAGGAATCTCTCCTCTTCTGTGTCTAAATTCAATTGATCACTATACTGTAAGTATACTATCTTGTACTATCTTACCTTGCATTTGAGTATGGGTTCATTGAGTAGATAAGGTCTATGGGGGAACCCAAAACTCAAAATGTCTCAAGTTTCTAAATTTTACTGTATTGATGAACATGACACAAAGCTGATGCAAGACATAATGATCTCATATAAAAATTACAAGTCATACTATAGTATAAGGCTAAACTATCTATACCATGCAACTTGCTATACTATGATCATGACTTATGTAAGAAAGGAAATAGTTGCCTTTTGGAACAATGTAACCTGATTTGGTTGAATGGTGTCATAAATAGGTTCATCCAGCAAACAGTGTTAGATGTTTCTCAGGCGACTGATCATCCAATTAGCGGTGAAAGGGTGATTCATCCACCAGTTCCACATTCAACATAAACAGTAAGGGCGCCAACTCAATGGCACCATAATGAATATTCAAGATGAACGTCTTCACGTCTGCTGATGCGGGAGGAGCACCACTAGTCAGTCTGCAGTTCATCTCTCGACGCACATGCACACGCACTCACCCCCTCCTCCCTCCTGCAGGAGTCACAACATCTGCTCATAACTTTGCTGTGCGAATGTGCGGGCTCGGGCGCGAGAAAGCCCGCAAACCACATTAGTTCACTTGTCCCAACTACAAGAATGAATTTATGTGAGCTAATTTTCCTGTCAAGTCGGTTTACTTGTTGAGAAGTTAGTGTTGATGTTTCTGCAGTCTTCTTCTTGAGAGCAGCTCAAGTTCACAGCAGCTCGTTGTGAATCAACAAATGAGAAGTTTTCCCACTGAGAAATCTTTCATGCAACACGTGCACTAATCAACCGCAATTATTATTCATAGAAAACTATCAGGTGAAACTGCGAACAAATAGAATGTTGAAGTGTTGAGTGTTGACATGGATAACATTGAAACTGAACTTTGTTGATGCAAACTTCTAAACTCAACCATATCTCATCTTAATAATTAGAGACTAAGTAAGTTATGAATAAGTTTACAGAACTGTGCAGACATATCGGGATCGTGAACATACAAGTTTTGTAGACGAGATAGGACACTGCAAGGTATTAGATATACTGTAATTTTAAATATAAGCTTATTGAGTCAGTTATGAGTGTTCAGAGGTGTTGTAGAGTGAAATTTCTGGTATAGTAGAATTTTTAGATCAAGTTCCATGTCTCAGGAATTCTAATGATTCAGAGTTTATAGTTGAACCTCTACTAACTGATCCCTAAGCATGACCACTGCACCCTACTCAACTGCATCTGATGAGAAAATATAATAGCCTACAAAGTATTTGAGGTGATGATGATGATTATGAGAGATGACAACTACTTTCTACTCAGCCCTCAGCCGAGCCCGAGAGGAATAAGAAAACTCGACTGGATGAATCAGTAAATGTTTCGTGAGAATACTCAATTTCGAATTAAATTTGCTTTATTTAGTCTGTATCTTTTCTCTTCATTGACTCACATACCTTTGTTGGGCTGGTTAGATTGTTGAGATTGAGTGATAATCTTATTATTCACACCATTGATCTCATACTTGTTGAATAATCATTTCTTTTTATATAAGGACGGTTTGGAATGAGTATAATCTTGATCTATCATCTTTATCTTCAACACTCGCATGAATAGTGTTGCAAACAAATCAGTGCAGCATGTGACTGCGGTGGAAGGGGAGGGGGGGTAATTGAAGTGAGTGGGTGAGAGAGTAGTTTATTAAAACAGAGACGTTGCAAAGGAAAGAGGTTCTTCCATAAAACGATAAGCTGAAAAGTAGGATGAATGCGTGGCGCTCTCAGCAGGAGAGAGGCCAATAATTAAACTATTAGCCGGGCTGTGTTCAAGCCGAGACCGAGCGCTCAAGGAACATGCAATCAAGTCCTCTTGGTAATCTGGAAAGCAGCTTTCCTCTCCAATGAGTTACATCCTCCATCGAAAGTAATTGGAAAATATTTGATAAAACTGGATCAAGACGAGAACGATAATCTGAAGCCGTTTAATATCTTCAGTAATTTCAAGCTCGTTCCGTTTGGCTGAAAAGCTCTTACTGTCAAGAGCTGCTGCTTTGCTATATGAGTTCCAAGTACACTCGTAATAAATAGAATTAGAATAAATTGATTATTGCAATGCTAATTAGGTATAGCGAGACCCTTAAATTAATGGCGGTTCCTGGAACAACGGAATTGAAATTCAAATTGAAATTGAATCAAGCATGTACTCTGTATTTTGAACCACATCGGTAATGAAGTATACTTTCGAGAAGAACGTATAATTAACCTTGAATTGTCGGATAATAACCATTCTTCATCATGATATGATATGATTAAATTTCAGAAGAAACTTCTGGAGTGTTCCACACCAGATAAAATTATCATCCAGAAAGATTCTAGTTTGAGTTATTCCCTCCTCACACACATACTCGTTCTAGGTGAGGAGTACAATTCATCCATTGTATTATATCTTTAAAATGTATAGTTCTTGTTCTTTGAGAATACATATTTTTTCAATTCAATCTAATTCAATTCAACAAGCGACCACACAGTAGTTGTAGTAGCGTATATGATCGCTATATGATCGCTGGATTAAACCCCTACATTAGCTTCAGAACCTAATCAAAGTTACGGTATTTATCCATTCACTTTCCATGTTGTAGATGCATAGTAGTTATATTTTCCACTCAGAAGATTTTCACTTCCAAACATTAATTGAGATTATCTCAGTTTATCTAGTTGAGACAATGACAATGAATACCTCTAGGAATTCTTACTTCATTATGAATAGTTTACAAATGCAAATTGAATGTACCAGTTTTCAGTTTAAGCTGTGGATCATTTCATTGAACTTAGTTTGTACGAAGATGGTGGTTCACATCAGTAACAAAAGTCAACTTCGATCTGTAGCTGATAAACTTCCATTTCTTGATCTGGTTTTTCTTTGATCAACTTTTGAAACGATAACATGACAGTATTAATTCATGTATCTTGCCCAAGTAGTTTAAGTATGATCACAATGTGTGATGTACGCACACATGGTAGTGCTTAGGAAACAATGGAGATCTCCTGTATGCACAAACTGTTCTGATTGAGCATGCATTATCTACTGCAAATTATGGCTGGGATCGAACCCGCCACACCTCATCATCAATGGTAGGCCTATCTTGCGACCAGAATGTGAATTTAGGGAAGATTCCAAGCGCGTCGGTGAGGTTTAAAACGCGGGGACATTATTTTATAAAGCAACACCAACCCCCAACACTGCACACACACATCATCAGTCCTAGGCACACCCGATCCACCCCTTCCCTAGAATAAACCTCCTCCCCCTCCTCAACTAAAACTCGCAGACTCACGAGCGGCGCAGCACACCGGTAGCAGGACCCGCTTATCTACACCATAAACTACCCGGCCGACTTCCCCATAGTATTTTATCTGAAGCGAAATATTTTATTATAATTTTCCATCCTCTGGTTTTCCTAAAATGTGGCGGTGGTGTGCTGCAACTATTCATGTTGACTCTTTCATCTAGTTCACAATCCCGATTTCCTCTTGATAGTGGGTCTAAATATAGCGAGGTTCTTCAAGTTTGGAGGTTTAGGCAGCAGAAAGTTATTTGTTGAATTTTTCAACTCCAGTACATCTGGGGTGATTGTATTTCTTATTAGTATTAAGCTTATGACTTTTTTGGCGAAGAGACCCTTTCGGGTATTCCACCTTGCCGAATCATCCAGTTTGCCCTAATGGGAAATATGGAAAACATTATAGGTTAAGTCCAACACTGAATTTTCAACTTATAAGTCCCGAAAAATCTTCAAAATTTAATATTCTTTCAATTTATAGATTAATAGCACTAATACGATACTCACGAAAGCACATTTCAAATTAAATTGTATTGTAGACTAAAGAGAAAACTTGAATTTTTTACAAAACAAAGACATACACATCACGTTAGGAGACGTTATCGCAAAAAAAAAAAACGGTGGACGAGAATTGAACCTAAAATGAAAGTTATCTCTACATCGTTATTAGTGGTGTATTGAATTGCAAAATTATTGTTCACAGAAGGGATTCTTGGAAAATACACATTCTGCTCATTCCTCTTGTAAGAGTCGAGTGTTCATACTCTCATAGCAGATGAATTCAGGAATAGATTTGCGGAAGAGATACCTGTGCGAGATAATTTTGTACGGCAGAACAGAACACGCTCACAACGCTCATTTTTAGTTTGTAAATTTGCTTGTTCTCTTTTCTTGGAACGAAGCTAATTTTCAGTGACTATTTTTGTTGTGTGACGCATTCAACGCTATCCATTCGCGGTAATGGGACAATTCTGTACTGTGTTGCTCATATTTATGAATAAATAATTGTCCCAAACATCATTTGACACCCTAAAGTATGTTTTTGCATCGAAATGAAGCTTCAACGATGGAAAATATTTTTGTTACGTACCATGAGCACAAGCATCATCATCATCATCATCATCATCATCATCATTGAAATGAAAGACTTTAATTAGTTTTCTAGTGTAAGACTAGGCGTACACCAGTTAGTCAAGACAAGACAAGACAAGATTAGTCACGTTTAGTCACAGTACTTCACATAGTTGCTTATGAAGCAACACACACCGATTAGTCATTGCATCAGTGTGTGCTGCTTCATAAGCAAATATGTGAATTACTGTGACTAAACGTGACTAATCTTGTCTTTTCTTGTCTTGACTAACCGGTGTACGCCTAGCCTAAGGCTTCATTTACGTGAATGAATACAATGTTTGTTATTTCTATTAGTCAGTCAATATTTTACATATCAGTTGTACAGCTGATCTTTTCATATATCATCATACAATCATCATCATCATCATATTCATAATCGTCATTATCATCATCATCATCATCATCATCAACACAGGACACAAGAAAGGAGTGCTGCAGGAAGAACTAAAGCCACGATGGGGTCTCCTCAGCTCCTCAGCTCTGCATAATTCATCGTCGTAAGAGCTTCTTGCATTCTTATTCCTCGTTCTGCACGATCTTTTATCCCTCCTCTTGCCTTTTTGATCCTCTGCAACATCGTTCTCTCTTCAAGTATGACGTCATCGAGTGTATCTTTGATAGCGATATCGATCATGTCTCACCAGCACAGCACGCACACATTATTATAACCATATCCTTGCAATTTTATCCCCATCAATCATATCCATCCACTCTGCATGGAGAACGTTGGGACATTTTGCTTGAGTAAGTCTAAGTTCTAATAACTATTTATCTTATTCTTAAAAATAAAAAATTCAAGTAAATGTTTCAATATAAGTCACTATAATAAGTTTATTATTATCACAGTAACATATTTTACAGACCTGAGATTTCAAATTTTTCACAACAAAAGTAGTCTTCAAAATCATGATGATGTTGTAAGAAGAACTTTGGATTCATCTATATGAAACCAATTTCTTGGTTATATCGTCTGATTCAAGTTATCGATTGTAATCAATTATGTTATTGTTCTTCTTCTTCCTGTGCCTATCCGTTAACGAATGTTGGCAATCATTCTGGCAATGATGATCTTATTTACAGCTGCTTTGAAGAGTTCAGGGGTTGATATTGAGAACCATGTTCTTAAATTCTTCAGCCAGGATATTCGCCTCCTACCAACACCTCTCCTGCCAAGCACTTTACCTTGTAATATACATTTCAACAACTTGTACTTGGTTTCATTCCTCATGATGTGTCCTAGATACTCCAATTTTTTTCTTTTGATAGTGAAAATAATTTCTGTCTCTTTATCAAGCTGTTGAAGAACGCTGCTATTGGATATTTTGTCCATTTATGATATTTTCAAAATTCTTCTATAGGTCCACATCTCAAACGCTTCCAATTTCTTTGTTGTTGCCTCAGTCAGGGTCCAGGACTCTACTCTATACAATAAGATGGAAAAAATGTAGCATCGGAGGAGTCTAATTTTTAGTTCCAGTTTCAAGTTACGTGTTTTAAAAAGCTTTGACATTTGATTGAAAGCTGCTCTTGCTTTTTCAATCCGAGCTTTTATTAAGGTTTCCTCTCTCATTCTATTCTCCCAATCCAAAACGACCCATCCATTTGTTGCTTTGAAATTGTCCTATCTTTGCATTCAAGTCACCCATGATTATAGTAACATCATATTATACTATAAGTACAATTAATTTCTTTTTTTAATAGTTGTTTCCATTAACAGATAGGAGCAATTTTTTCATAATAAAAAATGCGTTTTACGAGAAATTTTGTAGTTTATTAGTAATATTTCTCGTGATTATCATCTTCTGAAATTAATTTCAAAATGTGACTGGAGGTGTTGTGGAATCTGGATCAGGAACGTGAGTACCGTCGATATCAGCAGCAATTGCATAATATATAGTACATTCCATTATTGCCACAAGGGACACTAGGAAAACCTGTAAAAGAGTCAAGTTGGTATCAAGAGAGAGAATTTCAATACGTAGCTACAATCATACTCAATTTAGGACACACAATAAGCTTCGGTTGACGTGTGAAGATCATTAAATCTTTGGATCGTTGAATCCGTCCCCTCAGAAAACATAAACATCATACTCATTTTCATTTCATTTTAATTCACCACCTAACATCACAGGGATGAGGGGCACGTTAGTTTACTATGTTTACTCACTCAATTTACTATGCTTAAGCTATGTATATCTGATTCTAAATCAATGAGGATAAATATAGTCATCGAAGTGTATATTGCCTTTTTCAAAACATTTATCAAATTTAATGCTGTTTAAAATGGCAATAAATTATTTTTTTCACCACTGTGAGATTTTAAACTGCATGACTCTCTGTAAAATGTTATGAGCAAGAAAAAACCTCCACTGAAGCAAGCCACAAAATTCATGATTCTGCATTTTTTATTTGTAGCGCAGAATTTGTGAATAGATTTTCACAGATTTTATAATAGATTTTATAGATTTAAGCACATTTATTGTGAATATATTACA
This sequence comes from Laodelphax striatellus, assembly GCA_017141395.1. Lineage (NCBI taxonomy): Eukaryota > Metazoa > Arthropoda > Insecta > Hemiptera > Delphacidae > Laodelphax > Laodelphax striatellus. The sequence continues at coordinate 15,697,460 of CM029530.1, forward strand.
CATTCCAAGAACTTATTTACTATAATGTTTGTACAATCCTACATATTAAAAAAATATATAGGCCCTAAATGGGGAACAAAAATTTAATGATACATTAATGATTTATTAGAGCCAACTGGGAAAAAATATTTTATAAAAAGTATGTCCATTTTAACAAACCTGAAATTTTACAATCTACTTTTAAAAAGTGTTAAAAACATAAATGAAAAAAGTTTTTTTTTAAGTGTTCTGCTTGATCAAAAGCTACACTTCTTTCCTTCTGCGTTCAAACTGTATGACTTTGCAGTCAACGCACTGCTATAAAATGCATGCACCCCTACTTTTGCATCACACTGTATAGTACTCATTATTTTAGTACGGTACTTATTATATTGGTTTTCATTAGTACTTATTCATTTCACTTCATTGCGAACTTTTTATTCATGAATTTGTTTGCATTTCAGCCCTGAAAAAGCTTAGCTAGCCAATCTACAGTTATTCTGTTTACTTGATTTCTTCTCCGTTGAATTCAGATGAAGAGATGAAAATTAATGAGTTCATCATGACGATAATTGAAATTTTTCTCTAGTTACAGTACCGGTACTGTACCTGAAATTTTTGAATTCAACAAGTGATAGAAAAATGGAATGAGATGTGTACATGAGAATGATAAATGGGTACCTGAATGATAGACGATTTAGAGTAGAGTACTATTTCCTATTAATAAGAAATAATGAATATTGTTGCAGAAAATCACCAAGGTTAATATAGTTCTAATATAATGATAACTGAGAACTCTGAAATCGTGATACAATACAGTAATATAATATTATTATTATTACACAGAGAGCCTGAACAGAGGTGAAGAGGTGATTTAAATTTTTTCAAATTTATAGACAGAGATAATGAATTTATCTGGTCAGTACGGTATAGGAAAAACTTGAAAAATTATGTGAAATAAGTTCATACCTTCCACATATTGTAATACAGTATTCTTCGAGATTCACAAGTATGAAGTATGAATAATACAGGAATTATCTCTGAATTTATACTATTTGTTATAATGGAGTTTCATAATGATCAACATGCGCACTGTTAACGGCATTATTTTTACTGATAACGGTATAAAAGACATTAGTATTTCCCCTGTTCAAATACACTCAACGCCACATGGCATTGCTTCATAAATGATAAACTGACAAAGCCTTTTCAAATTCTTTCAACTCGATCATTGGAAATTGAATTGCTGTTATTGAAGCTTTTCAACTAGTTCACTTTATACAGAGTGTTTCTAAAATAGACCGACAAACTTCGTGAGCGGTTTTCTGACATTGAAATTGAGAAATGTTCCAGTAAACATGGGTCCTAAAATGCTTTGTTTCCCCCTAGTCGCCATTTTGTTAATTCACTTTTATTTCTCTTTCTCCATAACATTTGACTAATTTTGTTGAAATTTGGCATGGTTAAGGCCATGATGAAGGTCTGCTGTAAAAAATTAAGCAGCCTTATCTGACGAAATATTTTAAAATGGCGGGCAAAAAGTTTTCGAGTTATTTTAATTTAAAATCTCAAATGCTCGCTATTTTTAAATATTTTGTCAGATAAGGTTGCTTCATTTTTTCACAGCAGAACTTCATCTTGGCCTTGACCATGCTAAATTTCAACAAAATTAGTCAAATCTTACTCAAATGAGATTTCCTTGACAGGAAAGACGAATGCCTACAGCTTTCCAAGAAGTAAAGGGCTTATTTTTGGAAAGTAGCGGCAGATTGTAATCGGAATTATCCCCTCCAATAAAATAATGCGCTGAAAAGGGAGGTCGGCATGGCATACATTTATAACGTAGACACGTCTCGAAGAGAGTCTGATTGTAGGAATGTAGTAAGCGAGGTTTAGAATGCGAGTCAGTAATAAATCGTTGTTGCGCAGGCAGATCATTCCTCACAATCAGCCATCTTGAGTTTCCAGAAATGACTTTACACAAGGGAAGAGCCACGTTGTGGGACGTGATGCGACTCGCTGTGCTCTCCTCTCCATGTGAAGGATGCTCCTAACAAGAATTGATGTAATTCTCTGTCGTTTTCCACTGCTTCCACCAATGTTTGTAAACATGATCTACTTTGAATATTCACTACTAAATTACAACTCGGAGGACGGCTTATTCATCAATCTTTTATTAGTAATGTAAGCCACGAATTTGTGAATGACATTTAATGTTGAAATTTAGTGAATGACATTAGTGAATTTAGTGAAGAGGAATGGTGGAGTGATTTGGAAGAAAGTGAAGTAAATTAATAGTGTTGCATACAGAAGAGTGGCTTAGATGGAGAGAAGTTAGAGAATTCAAAGCTTTCTCTTTATTGAGGCCAGCGCCGCTAACTAAATATAATTTATGAACAACAAAATCGCGTTCTGGTGATTCAGAATCGACCCCAGCCTCGCCACGAAAACCTTGCCTCGAAAACGTCCGAACGTCCAAACTGTTCATTTTGAATCAAATAGATAGAGAGATATCATTTCTTGACGTTGCTGATGACAGTAGAGTACGATGGCAAAGAAATAATATCTCTCTCTCTCTATCTATCTAATGTCAAGCGTCAAATTAAATAAATATCACTGTTTTCTGATTTAATAATATTCATAAATCATAAGATAATAAACTCGTGATCATCGACTCAACAATTTTTTAAGAAACAGTCAAACCCTACTGATCAAGATCGGGTATGAGTGTGAGAGTATGTAGAGCCTTTTGTCATTGATAAATCTCGATCAACAAAACTTATTGAAACTAGGAGAGGGAAATACATGATGACATTTTAACAATAGAGATTTCATCGTTCGTCTGAGCAAAAACCATACTTTTTCCTTGATTGATTGTATGGGTTAGACTTTCATAATGAGAGCTTGGCTTAAGCAAAATGCTGTTCTCTATACTTGAGAATTCAGTAATCGGAAGTGGAGCTCTCAACTGAAGCAAAAAAGTTGTTTCTCGTGTGCTTTTTGTTGCAGCGCGGCGCGCATTTCGGTAGTCTAATACCAGCAGCAGTAGCAGCAGCCGGCGGAAACGGTCGGCCCGAGACCGCCACGGCCGAATGAATAATCCGCTTTGGGAATTTATATTCGTGAGCTAGAATTGGTAGCATGGAATTTCGCCCGCCCTGTGTTTCAGACCTCAATCCCTGAGACAAACTTACCTTTCTATTTTTCATTCACCGGCACAACGCCAGCGTATCGACCAGCCAGCCCTTATCACACAGCTCGCTCTCTGCAAAACTGCAAAACTCCGCCAGTCATTTGACGTCCAGATATGTGATACCAATTTGGAGGTTTTGTACAAAGAGCAATTAATTGCAGCCACATGTCAAGCAGCGTACGTCCAGTTATTTCATCCATCAGAACAGCTTAAATCTCCTCATCACTCACTCTGAAAAAGTTTTTATCTGTGCAAATCAATTATACGCGATCAGAATTGAAATTCTAGATCAAAGCTGTCTACAATAATCCTTCGTTTGAGTTGAATAAGATATTTTCACAGAAGTATATTATCGTTCATCATTGACTCTCTTTTCTATATATTTTTTTCATTTGAATCAAACTTATTCCTCGAATACAAAATTAATCTGTATTTCATAAAATCCATGATATTTCTCTTATTCCTCGAATACAAAATTAATCTGTATTTCATAAAATCCATGATATCTATGAGTGAAATAACCTAGAAAGACGCAACAGCTGATGCTCAATATTTTTTTTCTATACTTTTCCTATTCTCCAAATGAGGCTTAAGCTGGATGTATAGCTTAAGCAGCGTTGGGGAAGCGGCCCCAATGCCCGGTTTTTTAGTCGCTCAATCTAGTGGAACGGTCGTTCCACCACCCGTCCCCCCCGTGATACGAATGAAAGACCGGGACCACTATATATTCTGTAACGAACTTCCCTTTGATGTTCGCATGCCGCCATCTCAATTTACGCGGAAGGTAGTGAAAATTTTAAAATGTTGTAATGACATTATTTTCTTAGATTTTTGAGCGCTTTCATTTAAGATCAGAACGAACTTTCTACGATATAAATTCGCAAAGATACTATATACGGGTATTTTGTCATTTTACTAATTTTGGGATTTTTCAATTTTTTTCAACTTTGAGCACTTGATGTGAAAAATCTGTAATGAGTTGAGATTTCGGACTACCAAAAGCGATTGAAGACATGTTTAAACTATTTACATTTAAAATTTCAAATCATTTAATGCCCGATTAAGCTCTGTAGCTCTGTCCGAATAAAAATTAAAGTTGCAATTTGAAGTTAGAATTTGAAGCTTTTTATCGAATGTAAACAGGGCCACCCAGGAACATGGCCTAGACACTCAAAATGTGACGTCACGGCTAAGAGGCCTACCACTCCACTATACTGTTCATAAACAGCCACTGATCACAACCAAGTTTGAATATTTAAATTTTTATTATTTAAAAATAAATAAATATACCTACTTACCCACCAAAAGGTAATTGTGCAGTTGAAATAAACTCGAGACGAGAAAACCAAACACGAATTCAATTTTAATGCAGGGATGAGTTGTAAACATGAGTTGTTATGGACACGATGTGATGACGTCAGCTGCACGTTTAAATTCAGTGTCTAGCTAGACCATGTTCCTAGGTGGCCCTGATGTAAATGTCGCGATCCTAGCGGTTAAAAACTAAAAGTTTCACACTGTTGCCACCGCCAAATTCGACCTTTTCAATAATAGCCTAGTAAAATTGTCATCAAAAATAGGGTCTACCTTGTATGAAATGGGATAGTCGGTTTTTTTTTTTAGTAATGTTTATGGTAGTCCTGGGATGCTAAACCAAGTTTTAGACCTAGGCAAACTACCAGTTCATCTCCAAAATCGTACAAAATGGCGGAATTTTGCACTTTTTTTATGTTTGGCTAATTTTCACCCTGAAGAATCTGTTTTTCATAGAGGACATTGTGCATATTTCTTAAAGTATATCAAAAATTACCTTCAATTTGAGACCAAATTTATCATTGTAGGCCCAACCGTTTGCGAGATACAGCTCTTCAAAGGTCATAAAATTAACGAGAATTTACCCTTTTTTTCAATTTTTCGCAATTTTGACCCTGAAGAATCACTTTTTCATATAGGACATTCGACATAGGGTTGAAAGTAAATTTAAATACCTACAATTTGATACCTGATTGGTTATTGTAGGCCCAACCGTTTGCGAAATACAGCTCTTCAAAGTTCATCAAATTATTGTAATTTTTCACTTGTTTTTACATTTGGTCAATTTTGACCGTGGAGAATCACTTTTTCGAATGTGACTTTCAGCAAAGTTTTGAAAGATAATTTAAGAATCTACAATTTGAGACCAAATAGATTATTGTAGACCCAATAGTTTGCGAGATGTAGGCCTTCAAAGTTTATCAAATTGTTGAATTTTTCCACTTTTTCTACATTTCTTCAATTATGACCCTGAAGAATCATTTTTCCATATAGAACATTCAACATAGTTTTGGAAGCTGATTCAATTACCTACAATTTGAGACCAAATTTGTTATTGTAGGCTCAACCGTTTGCGAAATACAGCTCTTCAAAGTTCATTGAATTATCGTAATTTTCATTTGTTTTGGAATTGTGACCGTGAAGTATCACTTTCTCATATATGACATCCAACATATTTCTTAAAGTATATTAAAATACCTACAATTTAAGAATTAATTGGTCATTGAGGGCCTAATAGTTTGGAAGATATAGGCCTTCAAGTAGATTAGTAGAAGTCTATTCACATTTAAAATTTCAAATCATTCAATGTCCGATTAAGCTCTGTAGCTCTGCCCGAATAATAATTAAAGTTGCAATATTTAGAATTTAAAGTTTTAAAGAATGTAAATGTCGCGTCAATTCAACAATTTCAGCAATTAAAAGAAATAAAACTCTGACAGGAGATAGAAAAATTGAATCGTTCATTTTAGAATCATTAATGGGGAAAATTTGAGAATTTTTTCCTGGAATGTATGATAATGGTGTTGGGCAAATTTTTACAAGGATTTCATTTTTCGATTACAAAATATTTTTTTCATCAAAAGTGGTCATGTGACCTATCGTAATGGGTTGAAATTTCAATCTAAATTCAAAATCTCAATCTTATTTAACAAACTTTGTGGATAACTGCTTATACATGAATTAATGTTGCTACAATGATATGTCGTTAAAGTCTGGATAGTAAATGATAAGGTGTGATGCAACAGACACAGTCTCAACGTCTTGTTTGTTCATTCAGTATTAACCATAACTGGCTCACTTATAGCTAGAATAATTTTGTAGCACCCAAATAGTGAGGATAAAATATCTTTTATCAAATAACATAGCATTTCACTGTTTAAAAAAAATTAACTCTCTCCCCATCCATTGTGTTTGCAGTGTTATACCTCTATAACAAGAAGGTGATTAAAAAAAAAAACTGATATCCTCTCAAAAAATTCTCCAAAAAAGAATTCGTCACCCGTCCCTACCCCCGACCCTATTGAAAACGCTGGTGTGGAAACTAAAATTTGTGTACCAAAGAAAAAATCCAAAAAAAATTTATAAGCTTTCAGTAAGAAAATGTTTTGATATAGCCTAAATAAGAAACCCGTCTCCCTCTGCAATATACATTTATACATACAATATAATAATTATGGGTAGCCAACCCAAACAAAAATGAAAACTCTGTTCTGGAAGCCATTGACATTGGAGAAAAAATTTGGAAGAAATTTTGGGGGAGGGAGAGGGCGCTCAATAATTTAGAAAGTTCATAAAAACTTGTTAGCTCAAACACTGAGAGTATGATTCCTGAAAGTTCAGCATATTTCTAATTCGTGATTTTAAGTGGGTGAGATTGAGCGCCCTTGCCCTCCCCCAAAATTTCTTCCAAATTTTTTCTCCAATGTCAATGGCTTCCAGAACAGAGTTTTCATTTTTGTTTGGGTTGGCTACCCATAATTATTATATTGTATGTATAAATGTATATTGCAGAGGAGACGGGTTTCTTTATTTAATATATCAAAACATTTTCTTACTGAAAGCTTATAAACTCAGATTTTTCGGTACACAGTAATTTTAGTTTCCACACCAGCGTTTTTAATAGAGGTTTGGGGGTAGGACAGACGAATCTTTGAGAACCCCTTTTTGAGAGATATCAGTTTATGAATCCAATAGCACTATTGAATCAATAACCATGTGTTTTCAAATGCAAAACAAAAGTTATTGATTCAATAAGTTTATTGAACGACTGAAAAACCGGGCATAAGTCTGTTAAAATACATGAATAATTATGATACGCTCTATTGGGTCAGGGAGAAAATTATTCGAACCTTATCCACTTCTATCTCTGTTATCCATTTTAATTTTTTCTCAATCAATAATGAATTTGTGAATAAACTCGAAGGTTCGAACGGAAAAGTGTTCAAACAAATTCAGATTACCTGTAGACTAAATGGATTGCATTTCCAATTCCAATAGAATACACATCAAGTACTCAATAAAAATGAGTAACTTGGATGAAAAGTAATTGTAAATCATTTTTAGCGAGAAACTGATGATGATAACAAGAGTTCAGCAGAAGCGTGAAAATTATCTTGTTTACACAGTAATATGTGTACACTTGAACTAACAGTTGAGAAGTCTTGTCTGTCTCTTGATATGATCATATATGCTCTGTTCTATGTGTAATTTGAGGCAAATGAATACATAAAGCTTCCTGATTGAAGTTCTATAATTTTAATTTACTGTATATAGAAAAAATCTCTATCTATACTCGTAGAGTTTTGTATATTAAATTCTTCTCATTTGAGAAAATGTACTTGTTTAGAATCAAATCAAAAGTTAATTATATATTTACCACAAAAATCTTAATTATTTTGGTTGTTCTGTTTTTTATATTACCTGAAATGATTCTTTTACATATCTTAATCACTATTAATGCGGTATTAATATTAAATCATTATGATCAAACACTTCCACCTTATTGTAGAAGGTCATAGAAAACTGTCATTAAATTCCTTAAGAATGTGTAAGCTGCATACAATTATAATAGAGGGAAAAAATCGAAGAAGATAATAGAAAATGAGAAGATACATGAGAAACAGTTGAGTGGTTTCTATAATGGCTGCACTCAACACGACCGGAGATGAAAACCGAATACGAAATAGAAATTGTAAGTGACCGCTTATCTAATTTTGCGTCACGCAAGATGCTCGGCGAAATTTTATTGCAGCAAAAGGAAACCGGAGGGCGGCAAAGCATTCTATTGTAATTCGACAAAGTGGGAGAGGAAAAAGTCGGCGGCACAGTTTGAACGGAAAAATTGAACGGAAATTCCTGGGGGGATCTGGAAAGCGAACAGCGATTAGGAGAGACGTTGTTTAGAGGGTGTGCGTTACAGTAAAGAAACACGAGAAATGGCGGAAAGAAGGAGCGGGTTAAAAGATACATTGGAGAGAGAAAGAGAGTGAGTGTCGAAGAGAAATGCAGTTGAAAGAGAGACCTCGCACGAAATGTTTGGGAAGTTTAGTAGGCAGAAGGGAAAACTCTACGAGTGTAGGTGGGTACAAGCGAGCGCTTCAACGTACGATCGTATGTAGACTCACAGCATCTCAAGGCCCGTGCCCCACGCCACCCATTTCTCCCCCTCCCCGAACTATAATACCCTTTTCTGATCCGTTCTCCCCGAACTCTCGTACGAAGGAAGCTCTCGTTTCTTCAGAATAAATATTTCAAGGTACACTCCAACGAAGAGCTAGGCGACACTGATTCCAGAACAGGACCCTTCACGCCTTTCCTGTGAATTCTTCGGCAACATGTTCGCAAGTATTCCGTCCTTGTATCTCCGGTATTGATCTTGTCCGAGTGGTGGAGGGGCTGCTCTTATCAAACATTCAAAATTTTGTTTCAGATTGCTAGGGTGAGCCGATTCAAAATTCATCCACATTGCTCACTTGCTGCTTGTGATCGTTGCATCCATTCGAGCATCTATTTCACAAGTTTTTTGAACAGAGATCTATCACTCTCCTAGTCATTTTTGATTCATAATGTTGATTTCAAACCAAATCGTCTTATTTACTTTTACTCCTCCAACTACTACTTGACCATTTACGGTTCTTGAACTTTAAATTGTACAAAATTATGTACTTGAACTTGAATTTTTACTTTATAATGTACTCCCACTTGTATTCCCACTCTTCAATGTGATTGAACTTAACGCCATTGAACACACCAGAGATCTACAGATCGATCTACAGATCACAGTTTTTAGTACGATGATTGATAGCCTCTGGTTGATACTTATGATGTTGTAAATGGAATTGGAAATCGATTAATCCCTCATCTTTCAACATGTAATCCGGAATTCCTATTTGAACAAAACAGCATTAGTTTTAGAACTCAAGTTCCAAGTTGTCTTCAAAATCAGTGAGAACTGCTTTTTTTGCATGCAAGAAGATTGTATGCAAATACGAGACTCCAAATAAGATTATTTAGGAATGCAAGGATCAATCATACATTTACTGAAATCGATGAGTTATAATGGAAAGTGATAATTATAATAGAATTCAGTAAAAATTGATACAGTTCAGTAATACTCCCAAAAGCTAGTCTAAAACTACTATCATGTCAGTAAGAAAATCTCACCAAATTCCTTGCAAATTCAGCACAAAGGAAATTGTTGATGGAAATAAAAGTTTTCTTTTCCAACATTCAAGAAAATTTAGATTTCCAACATTCAAGGGAATGTCCCCAGATTTAATGTATTATTGACTGATGGTGAAGTTAGTGTTCTCAATGAATGAAGAAGAGTTTTGAATTTTGAAAAGAGTTTTTTCCTAGATTTTATGCATTTTTAATATTGGTACAACAAAACAGATTATATTTATACAAGCGATAGCACTGTTTCACTGAGCAATATTGTATATAAATGTTGATAAATATTAAAAAATGTTCCATACACTAAAATTCTGCAAAGTGAAGTGATAGGATAGAAAAATGAAAAATAGATGGAAGCCGAAAGTTCTATGTATGGAATTGGAAGAAACACTTTGTCCTGACGAACTCGGAATATGGGAAATGGCTTTCAAAAAAGAGGAGAAAAGGTTGACGGTTGTTATTAGTCTGATGGGAAATAGTGAAAAAAGTGTTGGTCAACCGACTCAAAGTAATGGCTGACTGTTACGTGGAATCAGCACTCGCTGTCGTTTGGAATTTTTTTTGAAGGGATGACTTTGCCTAACGGAGCGCCTACAATCAATTTTCGCGCGTCGCCTAGCGACCAATTAAAGCCGTAATTACAGCAGCCCGGCTCCGCGCTCTGCTCTGTAGTTCGAGGCTACTACTTCACTAGCAACGCTAGACCCGGCTAGCGCAGCGCGATAATCACGGCGAGGTTTACGAAAAAGCGTAATGGAAGTTTGTTGAATTTTTAATGAGGCCATTGTACTTGCTACCTAACCAGCACTTCCGCTTTGCTCTTTTCATTGCATACTCTGCAATGGGTTCGATCGAAAAACAACCTACATGTCAAATGGAACAGAATTTTTGCAAGCGAGGCACCTGAAAAGCACATTTCTTGAAAATAATTGAGAATAGCCTATGAAGATTTTTTTCCAGAATCATTATTACTAAAAAATATTAGACATAATTATTGACCTATTCATGCAATTCGTTTTTATGGTTCTTAGGTTAAAATTTTGATATGAACTTCAATTTATTACGTGAAAAACGCCAATTTCCTACTTTCATAACACTCCATAGAAAAGGCTGGCTAGTTGAGGAGGCTGGAGAAAACTTGAAATGACTCAAGATCCAGGAGTGACATACAGTACAACATATACATTTAAATGATATACATTTAATTAATGAATTATTAACATCATCATCGGATACTGCATATCATATATATCAATATATCATTATTATTGTAATACATCACAAAAGTCATAATTTGAGTATTGACACTGAACACTGATAGAGAAACAAAATTATCACAAGAAAAACATTGAGAAAACTTCATATTGAAGGAAATATTCCAGAGGCTGTGCCGGAGCTAGACTAGCTTGGACTGAGGAGGGAGGCACTGACACAGCCTTTTTCCCTCCAATATGTAAGTTTTTATCAATGTTTTTCTTCTAATAATTTTATTTCCCAATCAGTGTTCACGTATAACTATTATTATAGTGATAGACTATTATTATAGAATGATATATTATTATCAAGATAACGGTTGCGGCAGTGAGGACGGACGGTTTTAAAACAGTCATAAAAAAGTTTATTTTCACTCAAAAACAAATTTATTGATGCAATTAGATTCACAAGGAAATAGCATTTGAGACAGTCAAGTGTGGAAAATCACATCAGGCACAACAGGCATGTGGTGGCCAAAATCGTTGATGCAGAGCTGGAGGCGTTCTTGGAAGTTGGCCCTCTCCAACATGGCTCTCTCATCTTGGGCGACTTCCACGCGAATTGCGTCCTTCAATTCGTCCAGAGTTCGGGGCTTGTTCTCGTATACTCTAGCCTTGAGGTGTCCTCATAAGAAAAAATCGCATATGGATAATTCTGAGGACCGAGGAGGCCAATGAACATCGCCAAACCTGGAAAAAGGCGACCAGGGAAAAGAGGGCGAATAACGTAGGCAAATTTGTAGGGGTAATAGCGGAGATCCATAAAAAATTCGCCTTACAGAACGATCACTGAGGCGAAGTGCAGCAGCATGTTCCCGGGCGGATCGAGTCGGACGGCGAAGAATTGCTTGTCGAACGATTTCAACATTTTCATGAGTTCGACCTGTTCTCATCTCATCTTGGTCTTCTGTTGATCAGTTCACAACGCCTGCGAAGTGATTCAACCCAATGAAGGATGGTGTCTCGAAAGGGAACAGGTCTATTCGGATGATGTTGAAGTGGCGACGAAACTCACTGTGAGACAGAGACTAACTCATTATTTCGGATAAAACAATCATAGGCGAGAACGCGGTGCTCCACCGTCCAAGGCTCCACGACAACTGGAACAACTGAAATACAAATGCTATGAACTCACGAGTCTATCGCCATTCTACCCACCACTCTCGTAGACGGAGGGGGATAGTAATACCAATCTTAAAACCGTCCGTACTCACTGCCGCACCCTGTATATTGTTATTACCTGTTTCAGAAATTAATAATTTAACAAATCCAGATGCCCCTGTGATAGATGGCCAGTGGGTGCATTTATTTATTTTGCATATACCTATCATACAGCCTACAATCTACTCCACTTCTGATGAAATTCGTAAAATTGACCTGAGTGTTTTCATGTAATCCTACGTATCAAAATATTGATACTGTTTTTGGAATTGTATTTGATATTGAGGATCATTTTTCCTGTTATTTGTTCTGAAATTGATTCGACTTTTCCTGTTGTGAATTGGCCCGACCTTTCGTGTTTTGGATGTGAAATTGTTGGTTTAATTGAAATTCAAATGTTAAAGGATTTAAATCAATATTCTACTCCTGCAGTATGCTTGTCAAGATCCTCGTAGGATGATACTAAATAAAACGGGCTGAATTTCATTTGTTCACTCATGTCGATAACAATACGTTTCATTGTGGAAAACAATATTTTCTACACTGACTAATGAAAAATGTTAAGTGAAACTTAAACAGTTGACTGGAAAAAGTGTTAACTATATTCTTTCCTGGCTCATCATTCCATTGCACTGAAAGAACCTAGCGTAACTGATACATTTCCTTCAATGTGAACTAGACGTGAAACGAATCATAGTGCAGTATCTGCGCTGAAGTTGGAGAACATGAAAGCATCAAAGGGACAAAGGCCGTCGAACAGTGGTACCACTAACAAAACCAACCAATATTCAAAGCTTCCCAGCGCAGGACGCAGGCACCTAGATTGTTAACTGAATTTTTCATGCGCGAACATGAAAGAGGAAATCAAACTCTGGAAAATTGGAAACCTGAACGCAAGGGACAGAGCGATGGGAATTCATGTGATGCGCCTTTTCCATCACGAAGCATTTCCTCCGCAGACCTACTTTGTAACTCGAATGTGAACTTTTTATTGCCGAAGCTTCACTCGATCATACAAATCAATGCAGCTTCTATTTTTAGAAACTATCTCTGCATTGCAATTAAAATTCTCTCTATGATTATCACTTGTTTCTGTTGTATAAACTGTTATGTAAAGGTGACAGATTTGGGGCAACCTGTTGTCTCCATTGATAAATAAATTTTGATTTGTTGAGTATTTGAACTAGAGTTTATATTCATAATGTTTCTGGAAGGTTTCTACAAGCAAGCATTTACAATTATTTTCACAGACACGTACGATGTAGTTAGGATACATTTTTATTCTTAAAATATCAATTTTTCATCTCATAAAATATAAGAGCATGAATTTTTATAATTTTTCATATTTGAACAATATTTATGTTTTCAGAAGATTCATGCAAGCAAGCAATCTCAATACGATGTAGTTGTATTGGTGCACACTTACTATGTAGTTCAGGAAAAATTTGATTTCTTTTATATAATCATATTCCATCTCATTGAATATTTGATCTTAATATCAAATCTTTTTATGTAATTTTCCCAAATGATTACTGTTATCAAGCAGTTACAATTGTTACAGTATGCAATAACCTTTCTTATCGAATATGATAACGTTGAAAATGCTCTTCCAGTAAAAGAAGAAGAAGAGGAGAGGAGGAGGAGGAAGGAGGAGGAGGAAGGAGGAGGAGGAGGAGGAGGAGGAGGAGGAGGAGGAGGAGTAGGAGGAGTAGGAGGAGTTCTATTTGTAGTGGTTCGTTCAGAGAAAATGAGTTGGGAACATCCTATCGCAATCTGTGGGCTTATTACCCACTTGCTAGCTGTCCTTGTCTTATTTGCAGCTCCTTCCCACGCCTAGAAGGCGAGAGAAACCTTTTAAAAGTTTTCCGTTCGATTAGTATGAGGTTTGTGAATGGTTTGTGGAAGGGAAGGAACTTAACGCCACCAGACCAGGCCAGTAACATTTCAGCGGGATTCAAACTTTGTTCGTCCATGGGATTAGGTGTTGCAACTCTTTGAATACCATGCCACTGTCAGCCAATCACATTCGCTCTCTGTTGAATAGCAGCATTGGCTGTATCGGCCCCTATCCGGCTTGTTCAATGTTTGCCTTCATTGTAGCGTTTGTGTCTGTTTGTTCCTATTTCGAATATCTCGATGGCATCAAATATTTGACATGTTCGTTCGTTTCTGACACCCCTTATTTTAACGTATACATTGTACCAATATGAACAATCCGTAGGCCAGCCAGATGATTGGTTTACCTTCACATGAAGGCCAGCGGGCATTATTTCATTTGAAATCATAAAACACCACTATATAAATGTATTCGACTGTAGAATTTCGTGCTTTTCGACTGTTTACTCTGTTTGTTTGTGGAAGTACTTTGGAAATTTCTGTTTAAGTAAAATCAATGAGCTAATCCCTCTGATTGGCCCAGTAATGGACTGGAATAAATTGATTTATTTGGAATGGAGTGGAAAGTCTACTAGAATTCAATTGCCCAAGCCGATTTTGTAACGCAGCAGTGGTTGAGGCGCCAGTATAATTCTCTTCAGACTGTTATTTAAAAAATACTGAAGCCAACACAAAAGTTTAAATAATTTATTGTTTCAAAGAAAATAGATTGTGGAGACTAACATACAAAATATTCAACAATAACCATGTGTATAGGGATCTATGAACCCAATTATCTACTTCGACCTCTGAGCTTTTTTATATTGAAGATTATTTCCATCTATTGCTTCAGATATGAAGCAATAATTTCCATTTTGGCTTCAGCTATGAGATTATAATCATTATCATAAATTCAAAAATGGAATTATTTGGAAGGTTCTCTCCCTAGAACTTGTTACTCAACCTATTTTCATTGCAAAACTGGACTTTTGAAATGGCAACTAACAAAACAATGTTCTTTGATCTATACTGAATAGAGCTTATTCCATGACACTAAAATATAAGTTGCAAATTATTAACTGAGTACTTATTGTCTGACACAATGGATAATATGCGATAAAGGGAGATTGTAGTGGTGTAGGCCTACTATTGTTGTTATTAGTTGAATGGTCGCCTTCCGTTGCGCCTCAATTGAAGAGAGCTTGCGAGTGTGGCGGTGGCAGGGGCAGGGATGGGAAACAAAGCCAACGTTAGTGACCTGAGACAAAGTTTAAAATTCAATCAAACTTCTGTTTATGAAGCTGGAAGGGTGTATCCCACGGAGCTTGTGAGCTGGTAGCTGCTGTGACCCTCCTAGTCTATAGTCAATATTGATCCTGCAGACTGAGCCGTTTGAATGATAATCGCTCGGGGCAGTGGGAATCCACTATAATCTACATTGGCTGTCATGGAACTAACTTGGTCAACGGATGCGGTTAGACGAGCGTTCGAGTTGTTCACTATCGATAAACCAATAAAGTCGAGTTCAACCTATTTACCGAGTGCCATCTCCTATCGATTCTTGTTCTATTCATTCAAAACTGATAGTTTTGATTACAATAATAAGATTTGAAGAATTGATAGTTACGATAATTAATAAGCATTCTACAAATTCATATAGTTTCATTAATAAAAATTCAACAAATTGATAATGATAGTTATAATAATTCAAGTGATAGCTTCTAATTATCGAAAAACTACAAGTCAAATCATTCAATCATGCTTATCAGTCTTGTGACTGTAAGGCTAGGCGTACACCGGTTAGACAAGACGAGACTAGTCACGTTGAGTTACAGTAATTCAGATAGTTGCTTATGAAGCAGCACACACTGATTAGTCATTGCATCGGTGTGTGCTGCTTCATAAGCAACTATGTGAATTAGTGTGACTAAACTTGACTAATCTCGTCTTGTTTTGTCTTGTCTTGACTAACCGGTGTATGTCTAGCCTAACTGATTCCAATCGTCTTAATCACCCGCTGTCATCCTATCACCATTGTGTTGTAATCCTAATCCCCTATTCTTTCTAGATAGGGAAAACCACGAGAAGATAAAATGAGTTTTATTACTCCACAACTGAACCGTAATTTCCTCATGAAGGATTTTATAGTTGTGATGCTGCAGTTTAGTGATTAGTTCATAATATAATCTAGTTTCTATCTTCTTCTTATTTCAAGTTCTCATATCTCCTTTCCACCTCGCACTGGTCTAGGTTCCTGGCAAAAACATCTCGTTTCTATTTTATTAGTGCTCAGGCTTGGAATTGAATGATTCAAATTGAAAAAATTAATTCACAGTTATGACTGGGTTTTGTTCCATAACCCAGTAAATGAACTGTGAAGCTACAGTCATCAAGAATTAAATGCTTTCTCATAAGTTGGTGATTAATTGCACTGAGAACTCTCCCATTACCCACTCTCAAGCCTATGGCTTGTCTAGAAATCTCCTTTAGCTGCCCAAAAGGTATGAGTTTTGTTGAAGAATATTGATCGATATTATTTGATATAATTCGCTATTCCGGAGAACTTGAATATTATAAATGTATAATATTTTTAAATGATAAAACATAGGAAATTATTCTCGTTCATGTGTTTCCTGTACAAGCTGATGTCAGCAATGCCTATTACTACAGTGTCACGCTAATGACATCTTTGCATGTGAAATGAACTTCTAAGTTTGAAACGTCAAGTTCATATTATTTGTTTAGTATTCACGAAGAACTACAGGTGTACATTCCTCACTAATAGTATTCAAGAACTGCATGCAAACAATGCTTGGGAATTCTTGACTGATGAACATAATCAGAACAATTTGATATTTTAATGTCATATAAATAGTTAATACGATCTGATGACCGTAGATACACTTTATGCATCCTAGGGATTACCACATGAATAATTATTGTAGTCGCAAATTAAAAAATCCCATTCAAAAAGATGATATTTGAATGAATAATGTTTGTGACTCCGAGTGAAGAAGAGAGAAAAAATAATGAAATCTTCAAATAAGATTGGAATTTCCTATGTTGAAATTCGCATGAGAAGTTGTAACTGAAATGTGGTAAATATTGCTAATTAACTTGGAATATTAATTTAAGATATCCTCAATTAATTTATTGATCAATAATAATAACATTGCTTACTTTTGTTTTAAATTGGTAACTTATCGGTGTTTTATTTTTTAGGTAAGGGAGAGAAGACTTGTGAATTGTATTGACTTTCATTTGAAATATTCTTCAAAATTAGGAAGAAAAGACGTTTTGGTCTCTATCTATTTTGTTATCTAAATGAATAAAGTAATCTAATTTTATCTAGATTCCGATTCCTATAATACGTTCCTGTAATTTAGCTTCCCTCAAGTATAGATTGTACATCGCTAAATGACTAAATAGATAATTTAATTAAACAGATCATTTAATTTAATGACTAAAGTAATTTGTAGTTGCTTAGATAAATGAATAATGACCTTACCTTAGCTTCATAATTGGACTGAAATAACTTACTCCAAATTCATAATTGGACTAATTCAGTGACGTAATGATCTTGAATCGAGTGAGCATAGAAAGCCCGTTGATGTTTTGTTTCGATTTCATTTGAAAGCCATCACAGTGTGCAGCATGCGGTTGCTCTCAACGCGACCACACGTTCGATTGCAGCTCTCATTTATAATTGGCGAGAGTGACACGAGACGACGTGGATGGATGGTTGGTGACCAACTAGGTGGTGCAGCTCCAGCAAAAATCTCGCATCCGGGGTGCTGCTAGTATGTGTGTATCAGGACAGAACGTCACTGTGGATTTTCGCCTCACGCGTTTCCTCGCACGTGCGCTGCGCTGCGACGCGACGCGACAAGCGACAGACGCGCGCTGTGCCGCGCTCACGAATGAAAATGTCGAGAGCAACACATCCGACCCTCATAAATAAATCGCCGCTGTATTGTTGAAGAGCGAATGCCTCTGCTACTTCCATAAATCAGACGCCTCTATTCTTCCACCCCGGCCTATGTATCGGCGGCGTCGCACCAACTTAAAATTCTGGAAACAATCGCATGCCAAGCATGTAATGCGTCAACAAAAACGCACTGAAAACCTGTCATAATCGTCAGGAAGGCGCGACTCCATGACAATCACCCGGTAAACTTTCGACAATGCGATTCATAATGCTTCACTTTCTTTAACAATTTTTAGTTTCCTATCTTGGTCATAAGGCCATAATAAGGAAGGATTTATCGAATTAAACCCTATGATAAAAGATTGAGGGTGAATCTCATAATAAAGGATTGGATCCCAAATACTACAAGTGACTCTCAATACTGCTACCACCTCATGATCTGCTTAATTATAAACGAATTTTAAAAGGTCAAGAATATTCAAAATGTATATTAAATATTGATAAGTGGAGTCGAAGTGATTACTCATCTTAATATTTAAAGCTTCTACTTATTCTAAGAGAAGTTCATAATGCGACTCTGTATATTCCACATGTAGATTTTGATAATTGCTGCTTTCAAACGATATGTAATACAATAAACGAATGTGAAAAGTGATGTAGGCCGAACAATTTGAATAGATTAGACTTTTTCTTGAGGAGGGAATTTAAGTTTTGTGAGAATTTTACTTAGAAGGAACTGAGTAGGATCTTAAAACATTTCTCAGCTTTGTATTCGCGATAATTAATGAAGAGATTACTCATTCAATTTTGGCTCGAGATGAAAAATGCAGACATCTTTATTCTTTAATCTTCATTAGGAAGTAATATATATTTGAGTAATGTGAAAATTATGCTTGATATTCTGAATTTCATCGAAGCTCACTTACAAATTTAATATTTAAGATTTATATCAAGCTGAAACTTGTAAATATTTTATTTTTTTTTGTTATGAGTTTTACTTCCTTCTCAAGTTTCTTTTGAACAAGTTATGTGTTTCCGGAATCTTGAGTAGCGGATTTGGGTATTGATGTATTAAAACAATGGTGTTTTAAATACACCATGTTTCACTTGTGTAGAATAAATTCGATACACCACAATACTTAAGACTTACCAAATAAAGAGAATGGTTTATCTTTGACATTATGGTATCAAAATTTGATTTAAACGAATCTCTGGAAATATTCCATGAAATTGAATATGCTACTAGTGATTCATTGAGAATATCTAATAAATTCTCCGCAATTTTGAGGTAGGATGCGTTTTAGAAGCTTTTGGTTGAATTGCTTAAATCACACGCGGCTGAACATTTTTCAAACGTTTTTGATTGAAAAATAATTAGTCTCGTCAATGAGGGGAACCAGATAGACGTTATGACGCATTGTCTTTGTGCGTATAGGTATGTTGAGTGACTTCGCTGCGGTTGAGGTTTACTAGCGATTTCAAATGTGACACAAACCGTGACGTGAGTGGTGTGACGTCAGAGACGTGAGGCGCGTTACTCGTCCTCGCTCGACTGGTCTGGAGATTTTGCCGCGCATACAAACAAGACCCCAACATAGTTGCCCATGTGTTATGCAAACCAATGCCTTAAAATGTCACGAACGGCTGGAATCCGTTACAATGGATTCGAGAGATGCTCACTGAGGTTCACGCACGAGTAGGCCTACTCACTCACAGGGAAGAAAATCTAAAATATACCACAGGTGGTCGTCGGAATCTATGCTTTAATGAACTCAATTTAGCGTGTTCTAAATAGAATACCGTCATGTGAGAGCATTGGCATCAATCATAAATTCATGTAGAAGAGTGTGGGCTGCATAGAAATATATCCAGTTTTGTATAATATACTGTAGTTGTACGGTGAGCTGAAACTATTCATGCTCGAAAATAATTAAACAAACAAATAATATGTTTTCGCGGGGGATAGCTGAGCAAAAATAGTCAATTCCATCACTGCTTCATTTTGTGAGTGTGATCATCCAGTTAACATTTACGATAATGATTATTCAAAAATCGATGCCAGTCTAATAAATTCTCAGCTATTTCCACAAGGACAGTGATATGCATTTAATTTGACGCTTGGCATTGGATAAATAGAGAGATATTATTCTCTTTGCCATCGTACTCTACGGTCATCAGCAACGTCGAGAAATGATATCTCTCTATCTATCAAACTATCTAATGCCAAGCGTGAAATTAAATGAATGTCACTGTTTTTTTGGCATTAATATTACAGTTCTCTGTAAATATTACAATCTCTAAAAATATGAATATTATAATCTTGTATTATGATCTGTATACTAACTATTACTATAATATTACAGATAATCATTTATATTAACGTATCATGAACAAACAAGAATAGTGCTAAAAATATAGTTTCAACAAACGATAAATAGAATACAGCAATTTTCCTACTGTTCAATTCCTTGATAAACTTCAATTAGAATGGAAACAGGAAGATTACGATCGTACAGATGACGTGAAATGAATGGCTTTGAAGTTCTGACAGTTGACTAGAGCTGAAAGTTCTCATAACAAAGTGAACTGCTGTAGATAGAGTAGAAAATTTAACTGGTGTTTTCGCTTTGAGGATACGCTTTGAGGTGTTGTTCAGCATGGTGTAAGGATGCGAAAAAGTATAAACATTTAAAATGAACGAAATAAATAAACAGCAATGACATTCCAGTGTTATAATATGGGAAGGCAACACGTGCAGATTTTTCTGAATTCGAGTTGGAGAATGACATCAATTATTAAGTTTTCCTAGATTAGTTTGCATGTAAACCGGGGATCCGATTCAAACTGTTCAATAAGGATTTTATGTTTTCCATTGAGTAAGGAATATTCCAAGACCACTGACTGGAGAGTTACACAAGCCTTTCACAATGAACCCAACGCGAAACAAAATCGATTGCATTGAATTGCAGTTGTTCTGGGAAAATAGACCGAAAGCACAAAGGGCATGAGAATGAACTGATTATAAAGAGTGTAGGTTTATGTGCATTCAGTATGCATGAGAGTGGGTGAGAGGAGTAATGAGGTGAACTGTGAACAAAGAAGTGTGGATTAGAAAGTGGGGAAGGGGAATCGGGAGTTCAAAGGGAGACTGCGCGTTTTTCTAAAAGATAGATTTAAAAAATGAATCAAATAAGCAGATCGCTTGTTAGCTTGAATAAGAGATTGCATCTAGTCGCTAACCATCGAAAAATATCGCTTTCAAGCTAATGGTAATCTCAACACTCTTTGGTTAATCCATCATTTAAAGCAACTGTAACCTAAATTATTTATTATTTCTCGATTCAATTTTTCATCCATTAATCATGAACACGCCTTGAAAGCAAATAAGAAGTGAATAGCATCTGCATTGTTTACATTCGTCTGCGATATTTGGCAACAGAATATTCCTTTTTCTGTTCGGAGTCTACGGTGTTATTTTTCCTGGCAGAGAAAAATTGTTTACTCCATGAAAATGATTAAGTGATTCCGAATTATTTTGATAGCATACGATGGAACGGTTTTGAAATATGCTGTGGAAATTGGTATATTTCCCTGTAATGAGGCGAGTTCTATAATAGGGATGCAAAAGCTAACAAATGGGAAAGCTAACACAGGTTATTGAATAGAGTTGTAGAATAATCTCTTCTATTTTCTTTCATACCTTTATTTCTTCTATCCTCTAACTTGTCTTTTTTCCCAAGGAATCATTTTTTGACAATTACTTTGATCTTTCTTGGCTGAAATGTTTCTAACCAATCTCATAAATTCTTCATTAACAAACACCAACAATACTTTTAAATTTCTTCAATTTTCTCTTTTTTAAATATAGTCATATTAAAAACGTTTTCTTAATCAATAGTCAAGTTATTTGAATTACCTTGAATCAAATATTAAGAATTGCAAAAAAATATAGTTTATAAACATGATAGTTATCATGACTCGTTGTTGATCAGGGAGGTAGCTTATCTTTCGTTTTAGTGTGGAGTTTCTCTTAGCTTTCAGAAAAATATACTACTACACCAATTTTTCCCCTCGTAACTACAGAATAGCAACAAAAACACCATGCATTTTCAATCATTGGTGAGAATAGTTAAATTAGTTAATTAGTTAGATCGGATTATTGAAATTATCCATTATTTTTTTGATTTTCTGACATATTGCTCATTATACATGATATACCCTTTGTATATCATAGAATTCGAATCGGTGTTTGATGAAAATACAAAAGCCCCTTTATAATATTGTTCGGCAGTGGTGCAGTATATGGGCTTCTGTGTTAAACAGTTATTCAGCTGTTTAGATTGAAGATTACAATTTAGTGACAGAAGCCCATACACTGCACTTTCTCCAATTGTTCATCACAATAAATTTGGAAACGACTGCCTGGAACAATGCCTTCTATTTGTCATACATTGAACCTGTGTGACGCAAAATCAATATCATCACAGGAGTTGTGCATCCAGACATGCTCATGTTATGCTGCTATTACTCTCGAGACTCTCTTCTGTCGGTTTACGCAAACTAACAACTTCAATCTCTTGTCTGCATTTTGGTAAATCATTTCTCTGAAAATAAACCTTTTCTAAAAACAGCTTTTCAAATTGACAGTCAGTTTTAGTTCGTTGAAATATCATTAACGAAGGAGAAGGAGGAGAGTACGAGGAATAAGTAAAATATATTTCACCGTATCCCTCGCATTTATTAGTTTTTTTTTATCGTTTGTGACAGTTATGCTTGAAAATTTTTCTCCTGCGCATAGAATAAAGGGATAAGTTATCATTATTTTCAACTTCTGTATAAAAATTTGAAAACTTCTCATTCACATGTGGTGTTATTCATAATTAACTTTCTCAGTAGTGGAAGTTAATAACGTTTCTTCCTTCGAACTTGACTTGATGATGGTTTCCTTCGAAAACTGACAATGGTTGATAAAACACGTTCCGTTTGTTACATTTAAACTAATCATTTTGTTTCCAATTTTCGTGGTAAAACCCTTCATTTCTTATCAATCTTCATCATTCAGATCATTTCTATTCAGATGTCTGGCGCAAGACGTCGCTTGGTCAGGATTCTATTATCAATTTTCATGGCTATAATATAACTAATTGGATTCTGGTTTAGTTCATGAATCTTGTGTTCTACATAAAATTATTGCATTCCAACTATACAAATTATAATTTTGAAGTAGCGAGTTTTTTCCTACAATTAATAATATATTCTCCTGCAATAGTTTGACTCTTTCTTTATATTATCACTAATTATTACTTCTACTCCTCTTACTTTAATGAGAGATGCTTAAAATATACTCCATTCACATGAATGATACCTAACGCTGCATTACTTTTCAAATCAACCCACCAAGTAAAGTCCTATTTTAGAACTATTCAAACTATCATACATCGTTCCACTATGGAAATATCTCTAAAGATTCATTGTTGCAAGATTCAATGTGTTCTACATACAATGATTGCATTTCAGGGGCTGGAAGACATGATGTCGACTTGGCGACAGCAATAATAATGCTTCAAGACGACCATTATTACCGCTCTTTTGTGTGATAAATGAGTGAGGGCTGACTGTAGCTCCGTCTCGCTGGCATTCTTGACGTGACGCACCCTCCAGGCAGGCATTGGAAAGTCGATACGAGATACGGGAGACGACTCAGCAGAGTCAAACGCCACTGTAAACAAACAGCAAGGATTGATATATTCCCGCGTTCAAATTCCCATTGTATTTTCGTTTGTTTGTAAGCAACAAAAGCTTTTTCCATAGTCGACAATCTTCATCTTATGCTGCTTTGTCTACCTCGGCAACAGTATTTTTCTATTGTTATACTGCGAAAATAAGCTGTTATTGACCAAGAAGTCGTGATGTGGAAACAAATCGTGTGACATTAAAAAATACCGAGTAAGCGGACGATATTTAGAGCAGGCTTGAAAAACTAATAAAAAGAGAATAACACATATTTCACTCACAAATCCTTGTTATTGAGCGCAGAGAGCCAACATATAAAGGTATATTTTCATTTTGAGAAAAAAGATTTTCACCCTTAAATTGAAGAGGTTTGCTGGTTACTGAACATACCAGCTTATTGGTTATTGATAATGTACAATAATAGGGACGTGCTTACTATTGTCAAGGTGGAAACATAGGCAAGAATTTCCAATGATATTATTTACTTTGTCTATTATGATTGGAGGAATAGCAATTCATTTCGCACCTAGCGAAGGCCCAATTTTCGGTAGAAATAAAATAATTGAGATACAAGTATCTGATGATTTCTTTCATTTTTTGCCCCTAATCGTCACTAAGGCTGCTGTGGATTTTAATTGGCGGTGATGAAAATTTTTAACATTTGAGAGATGTGAACAAGACATCAATCCTTGAATTCCATATTAAGCTCTTACTTGAACCGAATTTTTCACAGACCTTTTTTTCTGTATTATTAAAGGTTTGCAGAAAAACATAATAAAGACAATCTCAATATTGATAATGTGCAATAACAGGGACTTGCTTACTCTTGTCCAGGTGGAAAAATAGGAAAATATGAGGCAGGAATTTCCAATGATATTTATTTTGTCTATTATGATTGAAGGGAACAGAAAGAGAAATTAATTTTCTCAATATTAGAAAACATAGAAATCCATGAATTTTATTATTAATTCTTCCTATAATACTGGAACGTCTAATGGATTTAGTCTGTGATGAAAAACAGCTGAGGATGACCAAGAGGGTTGGTCTATTAATTAATTGGAAAAGAAGATAAGTCATTGCGAAAGATTCGTTTGGAAAAGAAGGAAAATGATGAAACTCACAAGAGAAATGATAAACCTTCACTTAGGAGATTGGTAAGTGTTAGGGAGGTGACAGAGGGGATCTTGAGTGAGAATTAACCGACATCATGCAATAACCAGTTAGGAGGAATGGAAAGCCCCAGAAAGGAATAAGATCATCATCATGCTTATGAGATTGGGTGTAGGTGTATGGGTGTTTGTATTTTATGTGAATGTGTAGGTGTTCATGTGTGTATTTAGAGAATGTGTGTGAGTGTTCATCGTTCAATTGTGAATGGAAGCGAGGCTGCCTGCAGTTGCCATTACGTAATGAGTGCTGTACTGGATCCAACCTCATCCAAGCATGTTCTCTCTCGGTGAGAGTATGTTGTCATGAATAAAACATGCTCTCCCTTGGAGCCGATGCTCCAGATTTGCATCGACCCTTCTACATCCTGATCACGTGGTCACCCATTTCCAAAACTTGAGAACTAACCGAGTTTTAGCCGGCCGCCTAACTTGTGTGTGCCCGTGCGTATGTGTGTGGGTAGAACATAAAATCAATTGTTAAACGTTATTCTCTGAATTCATGTTACTTAGCTTATTAGATGAATCCAGGGAATGGAGAGCGGGATGCTCGTTTGGTTTCAGAACCTGATGCTAATTTCAATAATTGAGCTCTCATGGAAAGTATGGGGTACGCCAAAAATATTATTCCTCAGTTCTTCTATTCATACTGACGTACTGAGGAGATAGCATACCCACTGTATTTGGGATATTTTTCTCAGCTCTAATGAAATTCTGTGGATCGTCAATAAAACTGAATAACACTGACAATGATGTTCTGACGATGATGATTGATGATATTGTATCCCTGAATTGATATAAATGTGTGAATATGTTTGATCATTCACAAAGAATTTGAACATGAAACACGCATTTTCGCAAATATTTCTCGCCTGTGTCATAACGTTGTTCACTGGAATCAATATAGTCAGTGTTGATGACTCTATACATTATTTCCATCTCAAATTCAGATTAAGGCTATCAAATGTGAAGAAGTAACACCGAAATTCAACAGACATAGAGGTTTTTACCATAAAATACACATTTCAATAGAAATAAAGTCTTATCATCCATTGGTAGCTTTGCATTTTTGAAGACAACTGTTCAATGGACCGCTGCGGAGAGAAACAATTTCTCTATCTATTGATAAACTCTTTTGGTGAAAGAATAATCCTATCTTTCTCGTAGTTTACAGGACAGGCATAATATCAGTATAAAGCAGCAGTATAAAATTGAAACTCAGTATGTGTAAATTTCTCGCCAAAAATAGTTGTTCACATCATAATTTTACAACATCAAATCAACGTCTATTGTCAAGTTGTCTAGTAAAAACGATTCACTTATTCAATAAAAGGTAAGTGATAATTTCAAAAAAACTCCATAATATACTGATTTTTTTGTCAATGTATTTAGTGAATACCTAAAGGAATTTAGGTTTTAATCCACTCTTAATAAGATGGCTGGTTGTATGGACTGTAACTTGGCTATTGCACAGAATGAAGGCGGCTGTCAGTGGACCGAGCCTCTTGAATGGCTCGGATACCGTTGAGCAGCAAGATGCAAGAGCAGACAGAGGCTTGCTTGCTGCTTGGCTCGATGCCTGTTGTTGCTGGTGAGCAAGGCAAACACCATTAGCGCAGACGAGCCTTGTAATTGTGTTTGCTCGGCGTGTTGCCTATATGTGAGAGGCACCGGCGCACCTCTCAATGCGCCCCGTACTTGTGCGTGCGTACTTGAGCCTTGCTATTATTTGTTCATCCATCGCCCTCATTAATCAGCCATTAGTAGTATAGGGCCTATTCTCTCTCATCGGTACCCTCCTCTCTCATACTCCCCCCCTCCCATCAACATCTTGTCGAGGATGCTCGTTTCAGTTGTTGTTCAACTGATGCATCAGTTACTCCCACAACCCACAACCATCTCTGATCAATCACAGAGCATGCGTCCAGTATCATCTAATCGCTCATCCATGAGAGATAAACACACTGAATCGATCTATTTTCAGTTATCAAAAATGAAATAGATTCGTGTTGGTACACGTAAAATTTTTCTTTTTTACCAGTGGAAGAGACAATTTTATATCTCATTTATTTTGTGATTTAGGCCTATATTGAAATTTATATCTCAATTTCATATTGAGATGAAATTAACATTCACATTGAGCGGCGAAACCTTCTGGGCCTTTTTCAATCAAATTATCATTCTGAAAATTCTTCTTTATATGCATTTTTCCACTTGTGGGTAGCTGAGCCTACAAGATCAAGAAAAAGAGAAGTCTGTAGTCACTTTAACTAACGCATATAATGTTATAAGTCTCATCAACGCAAACTGACATACACGCAAATGATTAGATATTGCATCTCAATAAATGTAAATACATATTTAGATTTTTCGATTATATTAAAGAAGGAACGTGTCTCAATAAATTGAAATACATAGAGATTAATCGATTACATTGTAGTAGACTCATTATAGTAAATTCTTGGAAACTCTGTTCCGAACTCTGAAAATGAAATCTTATTTTGTCAGAAGTTGAATAGAAAGTGATCGATCTAGTTTTCGATCAGAAGCTGTCATTAATCGGTTGTTCCTTACTTGCAAAAACTCGATGTGGTTCGACTCGGGTTGAACGATACTTGATGACAACATTGGGCCCGGTTCGGGGTGCGTCTTTTGCAGGCGGACAATTTGTTGAAAGTTCTGTCGCAGAATTCAATTCAGAAGTGATGGAGGGATGAGGTTGGCTGGTGCCAGCGCTATGCTGCAGTGTGCAGGCAGAAGCAGCAAGAAGGCTCCTTTGATCAGAAGGCGTTTCCCCGAGGCGGTCGTCTGAGATCAAAGGCTTGTTCGCAGGCCATTTCACTTGCCTTTGCCTTGACACGACCACTCGCCTAACCAAGAGGCAGGCCCTGCTACATTCGGCTACTCTCCTCTTTTCAACTTGCAGACTAGGTACACGCCGCACAAACAATCGAAAATATTTTGTTTGCGTTGACTTTTATAGTTTAATTCAAACCCAAAAAATCACGACAACCACTATCAATTCATCAATTGATGTCAGTGCTACGTCCTCGAATATATTTTTAACAAAGGAAAGAGGCCTTATGAAATATTTATAGTTCTATTCAAACCCGACAAATCACGATACCACATCCACTATCCATCAATGAATGTCAGTGCTTCGACCTCGAATATATTTTTGATGATGTAAAGAACCTTTATAGTTTTATTCAAATCCGACACAAAACGATAACCATATCTACTGTCAACAAAAGAATGACAATGTTCCGTCCTCTGGTATACTTTAAACAATGTAGAGAATCTGCATAGAAGAATACATTGAGTTTGAGATTAAGATTGATATTCATAAGATTATCCTTTGCTCTTCATTATTATGCTTATTTGCTCTTCATTCATGAGACTTGATAGAATATATGGCATCATATGAGTCTATAGAAGTTTCCAGAAATTATTAATCCCTTACTTTGGGAATACTTACTTTGCGATTAGAAGCAAGATTATCTAATCTTGCGTGGCAAAACCACGAAGCCAATCGCTTCCCGAGGTGATTCTTTCTTGATGATAAAGGAATTGAATTCAAATAACTCTTAAGATTATATTTCTGACCTCAATCATGAGAATTGATAGTAGTGTTCGGCTATTAACTAATAATTCCAGTGCCCTACCTCGCAAATATTACAATAATGTACATGATGCATGATGTAGGCATCCATATTTTAGTGGGCTTGTACACCGAAGCAATAAGCAATAGGCAACTAGCAACATATGGATCATTATGATAGTCTACTCTACACAAACAAATAGTTCAATGCACACTGAAACAGCTGCTTTAGGTGTGCATTGGACTATTTGTTTCTATAGAGTAGACGATCATATGATCCATATGTTGCTAGTTGCCTATTGCTTATTGCTCCGGTGTACGAGCTGCCTCAGATATCTCTAAAGATTTTTTCGCTTCCTAATCGTAAGATTACATAGAATCGATACTTGAAATCATTAAAATATTTATATTTAAAGAACTGTATAACTGCATCTATCAATACTGTAGAGTGATCTATCGATACTGTAGAGCACTCTACAGTATTGATAAATGAAATTAATAGTACACACATGACACATATTTTCACACCAATCTATTTGTATATATTTCTTATATGAATCTAATTGTAAAGATAAATCTATTAAAATAGATTTTTTCAAAAAAATTATTTTAGAATTAAAATAGTCCTCATTAGGAATCATAGTAAGCTCTAGAATCGTGAAAACTGGTTACCGTTACAGGGTTGAGACTAGAATGATAGATATAAACTGATGCTAAGGATAGTATCAGCACATCAGATAACCAAGTGTTAATCATGCAACTGACACTGACATTCGGTTACTGTTCGTTGATCCTATCTTGATTGAACTCATCAAGCAGCAGAGCATGTGCCAGAAGATAACATGTGAAATAATTTGATTGTAATGGACGTGTGTATAGTCACGCCAATTTACGGGGCGCCAGTTTAATGGCGAAATGTATCCGGTTAAGGCAATGTCAGGCTTGGTACGGTGAGATTTTGGAGTGAAGGGGAGAAGGGGAGTGGTTGAATAGTGGAAATGAAGGGTTGAGGGGGTAGAGGTGGGGAAGTGGTCGAGAACCCGAAGCAATTCCCATAGATCGTAAATAGTAGGACATGCAACCGC
The DNA here is from genome assembly GCA_017141395.1 of Laodelphax striatellus. Taxonomy (NCBI): domain Eukaryota; kingdom Metazoa; phylum Arthropoda; class Insecta; order Hemiptera; family Delphacidae; genus Laodelphax; species Laodelphax striatellus. The sequence goes on from CM029530.1 coordinate 15,726,923, forward strand.
AAATAGCTCTTTCTAGTCAAGCCTTACATGTCTCTGAGAAAACCTGAAAAGCTTTAAACAGAAACTGTGTCAACCACATAACATTAGCGTTGAAGTTTGAATGCATTTCGTTGATCTGTTTCTGTGTGGATGATTAGGTAATTAGGATGGTAGATGCTAGGCAATATCATAATCAATCGCATGACTGGAGCAGCGATTTTAGACCAATTTTCTTTGTGGAAATTTTGTAGATAACACATTAGACTTATTGAGTCACATAAGACTCATTATCATGTATTCCCCTCCATTGTTTAGTAAATGTCATTATTTATTAAATTAGAAGATGGGGTGCTACAGATTCTACAGGTGATATTGGGCAAGCTGGATAGGCAAGAAACACTACTTTCATCGTTTGAAGGAAGGCTACAGAAACTAGAGAGCAGCACCATCCTGGCAGGGAGTAGAAGAATTCAATAATGGCGAAATCTCTGAGAATTATGGCATGGAATGCCAATGGAATACTTCAAAAGCAGCAGGAATTAGAACTTGTACTCCATAGTGAAAGAATAGATATTTGCCTTCTATCAGAAACACACATGACAAATCAATCTTTTCTTAGAATCAGAGGCTTCAGAACTTATCACACAATACATCCAAGTAATTCAGCAAAGGGAGGTAGCAGTGATTATTAGAGAATCTATTCAGCACAATGAGGGAATTGAATACAAAACAGAAGAAATACAAGCCACAATTATATCACTGAAATTAAGAGGATGTACTGTACCTATAGCAGCATTGTATAGTCCTCCAAGGCATGCTATCAAGTGCAACGACTACATGGAATTTTTCAAACATCTTGGAAAAAGGTTTATAATAGGAGGAGACTTCAATGCTAAAAACACACTTTGGGGCTCCAGATTAACCACTACAAAAGGTCGAGAACTGTACAGTGCAATACAGGAATACAAATGTGAAACATTATCTAGTGGTAACCCAACTTACTGGCCCACTGACCTAGGAAAAATACCAGATCTGATAGACTTTTTTATCATCAAGGATATTTCCACAAACTACATAAAAATTGAAGATAGTTATGATTTGTCATCCGATCATTCACCAATTTTACTAACTTTAAGTGAAACTGTAATTGAACGAGAACCAACTCCATTTCTCAGCAATAAATATACAGACTGGGAACAATTCAGATTTCTTCTAGAAGGAAAGATCAACTTGAGTGTACCACTCAGAAGTGGAGACCAGCTTGACAAAGAAATTGAGAAATTAGTAACTGATATCCAACAAGCAGCTTGGGCATGTACTCCAGACATAAGACGGAAGACTCAGGGCAGCAATTATCCAGCAGAAATCAGAAACCTACTGTTAGAAAAAAGGAGAGCTAGAAGGAAATGGCAGAGCACAAGAGACCCCAGACACAAGACTCAGATGAATAATCTATCTCAGCAACTTAGTAGGGAAATAAAAAAGCTCAAAAATGAATCATTCACGAGATATCTCAATGAATTAACCAATGATAAGAGTACTGAATATTCTCTCTGGAAAGCTACAAAGTGCATAAGAAGGCCTCAAAATCAGAATGCACCTATCAGAAACCTGGATGGGACATGGGCTAGAGACAACAACCAGAAATCAGTCACATTTGCAAATCATCTTGAAAACATCTTCAGGTCCAATGAAAGCTTAGATGAGGATAATCAACTACCACATACTGTGCAAGAATCGATGAGAATCCCACCTGTTACTGTACGTGAAGTGGAAAATACAATCAAAAACAGCATCAATACCAGAAAGGCACCAGGATTTGATCTCATTACTGGAGATATATTAAAACAGTTACCCAGGAAGGCTCTTGTGAAGATCCCATTTTTAATAAATGCAGTGTTCAGACTGAAATACGTACCTGACTACTGGAAAATTGCTGAAGTCATCATGATCCCCAAACCAGGAAAAACACCACATGAAGTCACATCCTATAGACCAATATCTCTTCTACCAGTAATATCAAAATTGTATGCACAACTTCTCTTGAAAAGGTTGAAACCAATTATAGAGACGAAGGAACTGATCCCAAAACATCAATTTGGATTCAGAGAGAAACACACAACTATTGAACAAGTCCACCGGATCACTAATGTAATTGAAATGGCTCTTGAAGAGAAGAAAATCTGTAGTGCAGTCTTCCTAGATGTAGCACAAGCCTTTGACAAAGTGTGGCACAAAGGACTTCTAAGTAAATTAAGAACCATGCTTCCACTTGAATATACACAAATTCTTGAGTCATACTTAATGGGTCGATATTTCAGAATCAAGCAAAATGATGCATACTCTGAACTCAAAGAGATTAAAGCAGGAGTTCCTCAAGGAAGTGTTCTTGGTCCAATTTTGTATTTGTTATTCACCAGTGACCTACCCATGATGGAGAATCAAACTGTGGCTACTTTTGCAGATGACACAGCTGTATTAACTTTAGGCAATAACTGTCAGGAATCAATGAAGAAACTACAAGATGCTGCTGATAAAATTTCCAATTGGTCTAGGCTATGGAGGATCAAGATCAACGAGACAAAATCTGTACAAGTGAACTTCACCAACCGCAAATTTGACCAAATTCCCTTAATCATCAATGGAAAACCGGTCCCATATGCTAATGAGGCTAAATACCTGGGGATGACTCTGGATACAAGATTGCGCTGGAAGGCACATGTGAAGAAAAAGAGAGAAGAACTAGGTATAAGATACAGCAAAATATACTGGTTGATAGGAAGAAATTCAACACTTTCCTTCTACAACAAGATTCTCATCTACAAGCAAATCCTGAAACCCATATGGATGTATGGAATCCAACTCTGGGGTTGTGCCAGCAAGAGCAATGTAGATACAATCCAACGCTTCCAGAACAAGGTCTTGAGGAACATCGTCAATGCACCAAGATACATCCGGAATGCAGATATCCACAGAGACTTGAAGGTGGAGTTTGTCACCAGTGAAATCGGGCGCTTTGCTCGCAAGCATGCTGAGAAGATCCAACAGCATGATAACGAAGAAGTTACCCAGCTACTCGACAACACCCAGCTGCGCAGGTTGAAGCGGACGAAACCCTTCGAATTGTGTGATGTTGTGGTGTGAGAGTGTCAAAAGCAGAGCAGTGTTTATAGTGTGAATCCTAATGTGATCTTAGTGCACAAATAGTTTATTATTTATGTTACATGATTATGATTATTAATCTTTATTATTATGACTATGTTATGTAATTATGATTATTAATCTATGTTATTTGTTAGTATTTAAAAGTAGTAGTCCTAGTGAGAGCTGCTAAACTTATCAATTTGAATAATAGTAGATTAGAAAAAAATTGCTCATTAGTCTTCTTAGACTAGATTGCAATATGAGGTGTGAAAAAAAAAAAATTTATTAAACATTGTAGTGGAACTAGATTTACAATGTTCCTATTGAAGGTACAGTTGAATAAAACATTTTCTTATTTCTTGAATTGTTGTATACTCAATTCAAATTTAAAAAAAACATGTAGGATAGTAAGTTACTTAACATGACAGAAGAACAACCATTGAAACTGCTTCCCAGTGATGTTGTGAAAATCTTAAATGAAGTCACTCTTGAGTCAATGCAATGATTATCACTCTTGAAATCCATACAATTAAAATAGTAATGATTTCCCATGAGAAATTAACAGATATTTCTTATTTTTAATATGTTCAATAAATCAACTTTTATTTTAAGTTGGCTAGAAAGAAATATTAACACGATAAAATCTCAAGTGAAGATTGATGAGTACCTGTTTACTTGTGAGTGGGTCTGAGGGCTTTTATATTGGTCATGAATAATTTTTTATTTCAATTATAATATGAATTATATTTCTTTCCAAATTGTACATCCTCACAAAATAATTGCATTCAATGAGAACATATTTTCCTCTCACTGAACCTATATTGCATAATTATATAGAACTGGGATGACAGTTGAACTTTGTTTTTGGGTCAGTTTAATGAATAACAATATTGCTGCACATTGAAAGCGTCCAAGTTCGGTTAAAGGCGGATAGTTGGTGAGTTCAGCCAGCAAGTCGAGGATAAAGTATGCAAGTTTAATGATTTTAGTGTAGTTTAGAGACGGTTAAGAGAAGGGACACACTGTGCTACCAAGACAACAAATGATTGCATCCCTGGGTCGAGGCTTGGGTGACGATTTGGCAACCCCCCACACACCAGCAACCCGCCCCCCACGCAACACACCATTCGTGGACACCGTTCTCTTTAACTGTGAAACCATGGTTGCCAACCAGCAGCGGGTGGCTAGAACTTATCAGCAACTGCAAACTTTCCTATCCCGCGAGTTATCTTGGATCCAAGTTCGGAGGACCAAGTTGGCTCCATTTAGCCGCAGCTCCATTTCTGGGTCCTCTCGTCCTCGTCGTATCTTCTGTCTGGAATAATGAAGCCTTGGCCTGGAACCATCAGCTATCCGCTGATCTATTGTGCTTTGCGCTTCCATCACAACTACCCCAAATAAAATAGGCCAGTCAGCTAACAAAACAGCACTGATTGCGTGAATGAACTTCTACTAATACTTGTAGTTGCATAATAGCCGAATATGTTAGTGAAATGTCACAATTACATAATAATTATGGGGATCACATCATGGCGAAATCAGTCCCTATTATTGAACAGGATTACAAAACTGTTAGTCAAATGTGACAAGTCCATGTGAAAAGTAAATTGTATCAATAGGTTATTAAAACAACTTAGTCTATTTATTGCTTCAAATTAAGTTCTAAGTTAATCATTATGATTCATTATGAGCTTTATATTATTATATTATTTTCGCTAATAACTTCCAGCTTTTCCTTTGTAAGCAACCTTGGACTGTAGCAATTTGTAATAAAGTCAAATACCTAGCTGAATCAGAACAAAATTCTAGAACAGAGTTTAGAGCATCGAATAAAAATATACATTTCCTGCTTCATAATATTTCCAATAACATTTTCCTGCTTTCTCAGAATTTCCAATAAGCGCTTTGCAAGTGACAGATTGATTGACAAACACTTGTTTGTCACATTTTCACATTCTGCTTAATTTTGACAGCTGAGGAAAACACACACTGAGCCACATTCTGCTGATTATGATCGATAGATTTTCAGTGTTCATATTATGTACTAGGAACACGAAAAAATTTCATTTTAATTTTTGATACATTTATAATTTTTCTGAGAACTGAGTAATGACGAATATATTACATGCTGGAGCCCCTTCATAAGAGAGCAAGGGTTTGTGGAGGATAGAGGAAGACGAAGAGAGAAAAAGGCACAAGATAGATTGATTTGTTTCCTTTATCAAAAAACGGAGTCAGGACTCCTGGTCCTATCTGCCACATAACCCATTACAATTTTAAAAGTATACATTTCAATAACCAATACAAATATATAAAGCTTGTTTTATACAATAAAATAATGAAAATCAAAATACAGCGAAAATGAGAAGAAAAAAATTAACTTCAATTACATTATATAAACTGAGACTAAAGAATTCCTATACATTCTCACTAACAACTATTCACTCTCACATGCACACAAGCTGGTGAAAATAATTGATCAAGCTTGTCAATATTGATCAATAACACCGTTTCACCACTATTATGTGGTGTTTCAACACACCTAATTTTTCAAACCTGAATTTGTAGGATTATTGGAAACCTTAAAATTAAAATACAAATGAAGAAATAAGCAAAATTAATGCTAACAGAAAATTACAATATTTATCCAAATCGACTCAGCCCTCGCCTAAACCACGCCACCCGCTCCCAGCCAATTTAATACCGCCACGCCAAACAGAGCTCCACTATTTATATTTTTTATAGCTGATGATAACTACTGGTTTCAAGTGCGACAAGCTGTATGAGTCTTAATTACCCAAATTACCAGCTGTAAGACTTATTGTAGATTGAGGTTCTGTGATTGGGGGTTACCAATAACTGAGAACCATGTATGGTACCACTTCCACTCGGAATCAGGACAAAACTAATAAGGAAAAGTACTGAAAATCTCTCATGATATTGGGTAATATATATAATTATCAGAGTTTCAAATATACTTTTACTTATAAGCTGATATTGAAAGAAACCGTGAGTATTTGATCAAAAGTTTGGGAATTGAAATCTCGTAGCCTCTGAATGTATTATTTTTCTGGAAATTTTGGGGTGTTTTTAGTGACCTAAATTGGGAAGAAGCTGTTTTGGGCAAATGCATGTAGATTCTTTCTACAATGACATGTATATTAAGAAAAAAAAAACAGAATTATCAAATTATTCGAAGAATTCAACTCATTGTATGACATGCAGAATTTTTTGAATTCCAATGAGATGCAGTCTCAACAATTATTTACATTATCATACAATTATATACATTATCTCAAGATAACTAGTTTATTTCACAGTGACTTAGATTCTAGAACAGGCTAGTTGATGAGTAGGCCTTCTTGGTTGTGCTTAGAATCTCGTGCGATTTGGTTGAGAAGAAGGAAGCAAACCTTTCAAGAGTTGTGTGCCTGCAAACTCGTTGCTAGCTCGAAATTTTATGACAGTGGCAAACTTCTGCAGAGAGGAAGTGGCATTCCTATGGCGGCTGTGGCTTCTGAGCCCGCGGGAATGAAAACTTCGCCCAAAAGCTCTTTTAGCAAGTTGAAGTTTCGGACTTTGGTCTCTTGGACGGTTCACAATATCAACTTCAGCTGGAAACAACATTTTTCAAACGCCCACATGATTATGTGAATCGAAATATTTTGCTCTGGAACGGACTTTCTATTGGAAATTATAGGTTAAGTTTTTTGGATGCTCTAGTTGGGATGAAAATTGTAATAACATGAGCTTATCGGATTGAATAGTAATTTACAGTGAGATAGAAATCCCATTCAACAGTGAAGAACTAATTATTATAATCACACCTCTCATTATATCGACTCCAGGAAAGATTATCATGTTGTAGATTCTAAATTGCAAATGTAAAGTTTTGTCTATTATAATCACACACCTTATCGACTTCAAAAAAGGGAATAATGTTGTAGATCCCAAATTGAAAATGATTGAATCCATAAGATACAAATCCACCACTACAATACCACAATACCACAAATATAGTTTTATAATAAGTCTAAGTTTGTCATTGAATTTTCTTGCTACTTTTATTCCACATTGTTCTCTTCAAGTATTCCTATTCATTTAATTTGTTTTTGTAAATATCAATTACCTTTCTCTACTTTGTTAGTTGTTTGAACCGCCATTGCTGTAATGTTTGTAGAAACCGCCCATTGTGGGAGGAGCTTATCTAGGCCAATAGCAGTCGTTTACCTTGATAGGCTATTCAACTGCCAATCACAGCGCGCTGTCACGAGTATAAATTCTGCTACACTGTATTTTAATTTTAGTTTACCATAGATTGATAGTGGTGTAACAACCGGAACTGCAGTATCTTGTTGTTTTCTTAAATGTGTGGTTGTGACAACATCAAGTCTTATTATTCAGACCAAATTTTTTTTTGTGATTTGCAAGCTCAGAAAGTGGTGGTGGACTGTCTCCGTTCTCAGTTGTCTTAAAGGATGAAAAGCACTATAGGATTATATACATGTACATACGTACGTATATTCATATAAGTAGTAATGCTGGCATTCCAAAACACTGTAGTATTCTTGTATATTGGGATAACCTGTAACGAGAAATATCTTGAAGGTATTGTTAAGAAATTGCATACTCTGCCCCTTCATGTAGTAGAAAGCGAATATTGTACAGAACTACTTACAGTCGGAACACGAAAAATATTGAGTCTTTCATAAATGGAACGAGTTAATTTTTTAGTCTCTTCACTTACATCTACTGACATATAAAGCCTATTACGTGATTCCCATGAAATTTAATTCCATGTATATGCTATAGAAGATAATATCTGGAGATAAATAGATATTGAGCGTATAACTGACACAGTACAGTATTAATTTCGAACAAAACCAGAAGCTGAAATGGTTTTTTCACGTCGACGCGTGGAATGTTGCGTTGAGTGACAAAGACCAACGTGAAGGGAACAGTACGCTACATCCGCATGGCGTGAATAAATCGTTGCTCTATTGTTGAAGAACAAATACTGTAACAGCCATAAATCAACGCCCATATATTTATACTCAACCTGGTAAGCATTAAGTTCTGAGGTCATGTGTGAGAGTGTGCGTACGCGCAAAAACGTATTCCTATAGTATACATAGGAAGCGGCTGAAGTTAGATCAGAACTGAGCTGAAAAACATTTGCTCGACAACTGCAAAAAATTAGAAAGTGTATGTATGGTGAGCTGTATAAATCATTCGCCTGAATAGAGGGAAAATGGAGCATTTCTGCTGGGGAAAAACGAAAATTCAATGAAAAAGATTCTCTGATTGATGATGTAAAATAGCATAAAGTAACTCATCATAAATAACAAGAAATTACAACTAAATAACTGTTTACGTTGAAAAACATGAGCACTTGCATTCTTACTTGTAACTGTAATGCTAATTTTGTAATTGTCATGTTTCGTTAGACCTAATACTCACTATTTCCTTCAGAAAAAATTAGAGAAAAGTATGAGGAACAGTCATTGAAATTCACAGCAGAAAATTATGCAGCAATTTGATACAATCTTTGCTTTCCGTAACAATCACAGAGATATCAAGAAAGTTTAAAAATTATAATTAATTATGATTTTAATATTGATTACATAATTATGTAGCAGATAGGCTAGATTACGTCAAGACGAAAAATGCGATTTTTTATAAAAGTCATGAAAATGGTAAACAGATACATGAAGTTTGTGATGAAGAAGTAAGGAATGGAGAGGGTTATTATTTAATGAGATGAATACATGAATAGGAATGGAAAATATTTGACTGTAAATATTCACCATGTTGATTTGAATGTTATAAGTTATAAGTTATTCATACATCAACTTTTTTTTTTGTCTCTTTTTTTTCTGAGGATGATGCCCACATGAGCTCTAGGCTTGTGCGTGGGTAATGAGTGGGGTGATGATGAGATATGACGACTACTTTTTAGGCAGTCGGGACCGCCGGCTTAACGTCTCCTCCGAAAGACGGGAGTGGCCGTATTTGTCAAAATCCTTTCCGTCAACTAGGCTCGAACCCTGGCCCAATGGATTTTATCTGACTGCTGATAACTTTATCAACTCTCACTCCTTAGTCATCCATTGCTCAAACAAGATTATCCAGCTCATGTTTTCAATCTGAAGTCTATGGTAATCATCAAACTGGAGTGAGAGTAGTATTATCCCAAGAATACTCTATCACTTTCCATATTTCTTGGTGAATAAATAAATTCAGACGAAATGAGACGATAATTTAAATTCAAACGGGAAAATGAAATCACTTCTCAGGTTGTAAAAAGGTAGATCTCCAACTTGAGAAATGTCAATATTATTCTAGGTTGTATGAATTTTTGAGTCATAATTTACTCAACAAATCAATAACTTGAATACTTAGCCTACAACATTGGTCAATGATATTGGTAAAGTAAAACACTTTTAAGAGTTAATTTATTTTTCTTTATACTCAAAAATTAAGTTTACCTTTTATGCAGATAAAATAACCCTAATTTTTCTATAAGATATTTATTTACCGTGTTTACTGCAACTCTTCAATTACATAAAATTCAACTCTTTCACCTTATAAAATCATGAATTTCAAGATAAAAATTGATATTGGAAATCAAGTCTTTACTGGTTACCACATCATTCCGCACAGTATAAAATGGTGGGATGTCAAAGAGAGAAATGCTGACGTTCTAAATACAAACACATTTGTAATTGGAATTGCTTTTTCAGACTTGATACTGGGTTGCCGCGTGTGGCCGCCTTCTCAATTAAAAATTCAATTTATCACCTGCGGGTCGGTTTCATTGGAGAGAGTGTGTAGCTGTAGCCTCACAGCGCTGCAAAGCTGTTCGCAACAAACAAAACGGCTACATCTGGCGCCCAAAATATTTTAAAATAACACCGATGATTAATGGGAAAGATTGGATTAACGCTAATAATTCTCGTGCTTATCACGACATGAATTAACAGACTGAGAGTGATTACAGGCGTTAGCTTAGGAGCTGTATTTCACAACATAGGACGTCTGCGTTACTTGCTTCTCCAAGTCTGAACGTTGCTCTTCTTGGAGTGCACTGACTTTGATTAATAGTCGTGACGGTTTTGCTCGGGGGTTTGGTTTTGCACGTCCCCAAGATGTAGGGGGATGTTCCACCTGGATTTTGCATTCCCCTCTCATCATCTTTCCCTTACTCACTAGCACCCTCTGCTCTCCTTGTCGACATAGCTATCGTTTTCTTGCCTCGATGAACAATGAGCTGCTGCGTTTATTTTGTTAGTTAAGTAATACATCATTCAAGGAGAATACACTGAATAAATTGTGAGCGATTATTATCACCAGGTACTCCTTGATCTGGGAAATACATCTTGTTTGAACTAACACGATGTAAGTCGTGACGATGTGAATGGTGACGATGTAAGTCATTGTGATAGTACACATAATGAAGATTGTAGTTTCTTGAATGAATAATAATTCTCTATTTGATACTCTATTATGATAAGTTATACTATACTCTCATTGAGTTTTGAATGTGAATATTCTGTTAAAAATATTTCAATTAGATAGGAAAGACGTCTGTGTTTCCATTCAAATTAGTTATTTTTCTTTTGTTGAATAAATGGGAGTGACTTTAATAAATTAATAAATGAATGTAGACTATATTTGAAGAAAGTTTTCACTTTCCATATCATCTGATTCATATGAGCGGAATGAAAAAATCAGGTTTTCGAGCATAAATGAAAGATCAAACATGATTCATCTAGAAACTAACAAACTCAAATTGTTTATTTCAAGTTCAAGCTTGATACATCCCATTTTCAAAGCGAGACTAGTCTTCTGAGTAAACGATCAACTTTCAAATTACAAGAACATGAATTTTTATCGGAAATCAGAATTCTCATTATTAGTTCTGGCTTTATCGACAGCTATGTACCTGACTCCAGAACAAGTGTCAAAGTCAGCTACGGGCAAGAGTGTCGATAATGGCACAATTCAAAAGTGAGTGAACTTCAGAAGGAATATTTTCTCGATGATACCTGCGAAGCTGCCTATTACTTCCCACGCTTATTATTATTCGTCTTTTCTTCTTCTTCATCCGCCTCCCCACTCCCCTCCTCACTTCGCACGCGTCTTCGCAACTCGAGAGCAGCTCTCGGCGAGAAACTTCGGCAATTTCGAACGAACCAAATCAAATCTAAACTTTGATCGCGCTTCACATCTCCACCAGTCTTGCATCGCTCACTCTGTTATTGCTTCATCAAAGTTACGGATGCTATTTTATTACGGCGTTGAAGTTTCGGGCAACTAATAACGATAATATTATTACTGTAGTTGCGGTACAAAGAAGCTCGAATAAAGTTCGTTGCCAGGTTTTTCCTAACACAAACTCGCACACTTAGCTGTAGACAAGAGCAGGAATTTGACTAGCACACGTGCAGGGAATATTGCAAACTGCTACATCAGCGAGTTTCAGATTGATACTGAACTGCTAATACAAAGATCCAATTTGGAAGACCAAGGCTTCTTCCGCATTTCAGAGAATGATAATCTAGAGTGGATATCTCGTACTCTCTTGAATTTCTACAAAAATTAAGTTATCAATGCTGAATCTGCAATCCAATAATAAGTTCCAAAATTATCTTGAGACGTACCTTATAACGATCATGAAGGTCAGCAACACCTACTGGATTAGACTAGACTAGACTCAATTAGATTAGACTGGAAATATGTGAATGATTAGCATATTTCAAAAGTGAATTGAGCCTATATAATTTGTGATCTCTGATATTGATTGTATAGATCTGTTAATCAAATTTTCTAAGAGGATTGTATTTGACGGAATTGCATGGTTCGTGATCAAGGGAGAAGTCGAGTAGCTTTCATTTGCTGTTTAAGCGGTGTGAACGATTAACATGGATTGAAATTAAGTATTGATAGTCTTGTTGTCTCCGATTAAGCCTTATAAGCCTTTTATCCATCTTATACTATAGGTTTCTAACAAAGAGCATATTTGTCTTCCTCCAGTTGAAGAAGTGAGATAGAGCTAGTGATAACAATTCGATCTCGTATAAAACTCCAATTTCTCAGCAGATCAATTGTGTTTTTCATGGAAGTTTCATCACAGTTGAATTTGAACAAAATGATAAAATGACCGGGAATCCGTGAATTCGATTGGCTTTCGATCCTTGGCAGCCTACATCAATTAGATTCATCCATTTAAGTTTGCAGGTTGCAGTTTGAACGTAACAAAGTTTTAAAATCGTTTCTAAACTAGATTCAAATTCGAAGCCCTGCCAAGTGTCGCCTCACTCGCTCTACCAACCTCCCCACCCCCACCAGCGGCCACCACTAAAAGCGGCGCTGCTCGAAAGTCATCGTCGAAATCACGAGGAGTCTATCCGGCAGAATGTTCCTGGACATAAATTGTGAAAAATACCCTCCAAGTCTCGTCGACAGTGGTAATCCTTTATTCTATGGAATTATGGTCGAGCTGAATATTTTAAAGCTGAAATTGCGGCTCTCTTGATAAATGCTTCCTTCTTCACCGCGTGCTTATACACAGTGTGGGGGAAGGGTCTGGTGGACGCAGTAAAAATATATTTGTTCTTTAATTGTTCGAACTTTCGCCCTGGCACGGTCTTTCTGTGATTTCCTCCTCTCTACAAAACTTATTCGGCCAGCATTCATGAAAGAACCAGGGGGTATCTAGCCTCTTTCCCTGCCAGAAACGGCGTACGAATTGGTGCTACTTTATTCTCTTCGTCTGGAATAAATTTAACGTCTTTCTTCTCTCAATGTCTGGTGGCGACTCAAACGGGGTTCCAGACCCTAGACAGACCATTGCCTTAAAACTCTGTCCTTTACTTCTTTCGCTTGATGACGCTTCATATTACTATTACTGACCCAGTTTCCATATCCCTAACCTCCATATTTCTCTCTTTTTAACAGTTGACACAATGATACGTTCTCATTGAATGCAACTTCTGCTGGGATCAGCATTGATATCAACATCAAGAAGCGATTTCGCAAAGTGAGTGCTTGATGTCGCTGTTGAGAGGTTCAGCTTCTATTTCATGGTGGTGAACCCATAATGTTTTCTATGATACGTGTTCTTTATAACTGAATCCGAATCGAGCAATAAATAAACACATTTATGAATTGAGAAATCAATTCTAATTTATTTCGAAGTTACTAAAGCCTGAGAAATATATTATGTTGGTAGTCATATTCTTGTAAATATTCTCGACATGGGAAACTAATATATTGACGAATAAAAAATCACTCCTAATTTTTCTTCAAGTTACTATAGCCTGGAAAAAAAATTTGTTAGTCATATTCTTGTAAAAATACACAAGATTTTGGTTTGGATATTTGATATTCAAAATTCTACTCTTGAGCCCAATGTTAACACTTGATTTCAACAATTAAATTTCAATTATATGTATTGAAAAAACGTTTTTGAGTGGGATGAGATGATGAATGTAATACATTTTATATAAATTATAGAATACAAAAGGCGAGATATTTTATCAAATATTTTTGAATGATTAAAGAATAGCTAATTATCTTTTGGTCAGAAGCTAAACTTTGCCTACGTTGACGTAGATTAGAAACGTTTCAAGATGTGGTTATCATCTGATAACGGATTGCACAATAAATTAATAATTATTCATTTAAGTTCAATTGAATCAAAGGAAACCAATCGGTGTTCAGGTATGAAGTCAGTAACTTATGAAACAAAACTCTATCAAATGTAAAGTCAATATTAGAATATTTAGCCATATTCAATTGAGATATTTTGTGAATCAACAAAGCGTTACCTGTTATTCAATTTTTGATCAACATTGAAGTTTAAATTGTAGCTATAATGGTAGATATAGTTACTTACGATATACACATAGCAATAAATTTAAATTAATATACGAACAATTCTAGAGACTCGCGTCTGTGTCTGCGCGCTCGTACGTATGGTTGTCTGCAATACCAATATAAGGTAAATTGTAGCTGTGACGTCATAGCCGTGAGCTATGTTTGGATAATGCGGTTTGTTTCACATGTAGAACACATTTTTATTCTTGGTTTACTTGCCGCGAGCTTGGTAATGCAGGTACGAAATGCAATAACACGGTTGGAATTCACAACAACATCTCTGTTGGCGGCTTGCTCCGTCCCTCCATCATGAATTGAGAGCATGCTATGGTTTTTCCCATGCAACGGAACTGAATCAACCGTAATTCATTTCGTACGTCGCATTCTATCCTTGGTTACATAACATACTGCTATCAAAAAGTCCTTTCCGTTAAATGAGATAAGTTTAGTCCGTGTGGTTTTGACAGAAATGATTCCAATAAATGACAAATTGACAAGATTTTTCATTTTTTTTAAACTTCTCTATTGGTCATAAAATACATACAAACATAACAATCATTTGAACAATAAAGGTTAATATGTCACTGTTTCAATTGATAAATAGGAAAGAGAGTCTTCATTGATTCATGAAATTCTTATCACTATCATTATGAGCTTCCTATAAATTCAATATGTTATCACAATATAAGCTTCCATTAAATTTCGTCCATGACCCATTTTTCTCAGTTTGTTGCGTTTGCCACTAGAAGATTTTTTAGCCACTAACAGATTTTTATCTTATCTTACTTCTTATGACGTTGAATCTAAAATTCAGATTAGGATAAGAAAATGGATTCTCATAGGATCATTATAATGGATCCTCCAATAAGGATACTTGAAAAAATTATTTTTTCTCTTAAAACATTGCACTTTCACTGATGTTGCTAGGAAGGCACTATATCAAAGACACTTCAATCATCTAGCCCCAAAATTATATAATCTACTTCCTGAAAACATTAAACATATAACTCAATTTAAACAATTCAAAGCAATAGTACAAAATTGGTTAATTAGCAAAGACAGAGAATAGAAACAGTAATTTCAAACCATTCTTTATAGTATCACATAACACTTAGACAATCATACACACACACACACACACACACACACACACACACACACACACACACACACACACACACACACACACACACACACACACACACACACACACACACACACACACACACACACACACACACACACACACACACACACACACACACACACACACACACACACACACACACACACACACACACACACACACACACACACACACACACACACACACACACACACACACACACACACACACACACACACACACACACACACACACACACACACAGACTGATTTCACATAACTAATTACTATCACTTAACTCTTATTTGCACATAACAATTGAAACCTACTCCAGGACATGGCTTGCCATAGCGGAGTAGGTCGATTTTCCAAACAAACACATGTACTGTAACATTTTTGCCTATGATATTTTTTTTGCTAACAAATGTTTGTATCATTAACTGTAAATATTTTTGAATTTGTATTTGTAATAGATATAGGTATTCTGGGAAATAAATCATTTATTTATTTTTTTTTCATTCATCAACCTTTTTCAAGATTGTTTGTCAATATTATTTCAATATTCAAATACTCATATTATCATTTTCACGTTTCCATGTATATTATGTGCTATTAATAAGGACTGTGGTATTTCCACTCTTTTAATTTGTAATTGAACTTATTCCCATCTACAGTAGAACCTATAAAGGTGGGGAAATTATTAATTGATATATTAAGGGGAATAATATTATTGCACCTCTTCTAACAACCCCCCAACTCATATCGATATGACCTTTTAGAACTGGTCTTTTTATCTCTATATTACTCAATAATAAAGATACATAACCTATCCTGCAAAGAGGAATGGAACTCTGTTCAATCCAATTTTAGTAATCCAATAAAGAAAGTACGGAAATAACTGGAATAGAAATAGATAGAAGAGGAAGAAAAAGGATAGTAATGCAGTAAGAGAAGAGAAGAAAAGAAGGAGATTCATCAGTTGAAACTCTCAATTGTCCTCAACCACTGAAGTGCCGGTTTGTGTGAAAATCAATGGAGAGGATACTGATCAAATGACATTATTCCACTGGACTTACATCAATGTCGGAGCTGGAGTGTTTTGGTGTATTTGAATCACATTGACTGGAGTTGCTGGGAGGAAATGCCAGCAATAAATTTTATGTAATTGAGTCGTTGGCCCCCAGTAGTCATTACACTATCAGTGGAAATGCACGATGCCCTGCCGGCACTTGGGGAGGCCAATTGAGTAATCACTTGAGCAGCCAACAGCACTGCCATCTGAATAGTTTACGAGCATTTAACGCATTCCGAGTATCAGCTACTTGATTCCAGTATTAATATTGATACAATGCGTGGCAAGGCACACACGATAGATCATGTGTGCAGTTCACGAAAGTCTATTACTGTGAATAGTGAATGCGATCAACAATACATAGCGACTTGTTGCATAATGGTATAAACCTCAAAATGTAGATCAGACTATATTTCATTGATTAGTAGCAATTATTTTCTTCCTGAGAAGATTACGAAGCTTGGTTATTTCAATCTTAAGGACTATGCTTAGTTAGGCCAATTGGAGAAACCGGTGAAATAGTAGAATCAGAGAAACTGTAGAAAGAGTTTGTTAGATTTTCCTAGCAGAGTTTCCAGCCTGCTTCGTATGGTTGAAAGTTCACTATATTCAGCACTGATCTCTATAGTAGTCCTCTACCATGTAAAAGATCTTTAATAGATCTTTGACCTTCTTCTTTTGACAGAAGGGTAAGAATTCATTGAGGTCATGTTTAAACTTGATGCACTCGTCCGTTTTGAATTCCACTCGCGCCTATACGTACCATTGAATGATATATCTACGGAAATCATTTGACTGGTATATCCTAGAACACGCATGCAGTGAAACTGTCATAATGGGTTTCATATAAGCTAAAACCTTCATCGTGCGACTCGTAGATAATAACAACTCGATCAAGTTTCAACTAGGATCCTGTGTAATCGACTAGTAATGGTAATTGGAAGCTCTATTTTCTACACAAAAGATGTCTGGAACGCTTCAAATCCATCGACCTGACTTTCTTAGATCAGGAAAATATTCTCTTACCTCAAGAGAGTTCCATTCTTGGAAGGAAATTATTGTTGCATCAACAGCCAATTATATTACACCATCCTGCAACAGATCGTTGCTTGAAGAGCAAATTTATTTTCAATATTTGAAATTATTAGTCACAATATTATAAACATATTATTAACATACATATTCTCGATTAACATAATTTGCATAATTCAATACGACGTGAATATCGTCTGATTTCAATATTCGTGATTATTAGTATCAGAGGCGATGATGGTACTTGTTATTTGGTTTGATATTGTGTGATTATTCATAATCATACAAAAGGCGGAATGTTAATTTTATGTATATTATGTTATTTTTTCTAACCAATAAATATGTTGCTGACATTCTTCACGGAAAATTAATGTAAGCAGCAAATATTCATCGATTGAGAAGAAATAACGTATTGTACACAAAATTGACAATTATTACCTATCAAGAGTGGGTATCATGTTAACCTTCAAAAGCCAGAAAAGTTTCGTAATTACAAGTATTGGCTTACTTCATTGTCAAAGTCAAGAACGCGGTGACAATAGAAATAGAAGTTTATTGCAGAAAGAAATCAATACAATAAATTGCAACTGAAACAAAAAGTACACAATTTGGATTATTAAACCAATGTAGACTGAATAGTATTCAGTGAATACTATACTATTTTTCCTGATTCAAGACCAACGTATCAAAAATCCTATGACTGCGGTTGTTAATTTAATTTGAAAGTCATTTCAAATTACATTTTTGATGACATTCATGTCAAGAACATTTTTTATGAGCATACGACCACTTACAGTAGTAATCTACCGGTAGATGTATACAAATGATATTCGTTCAATAGAAATACCCTTGAAACATCTTATTTCAGGAAGAAAGTCTCCATTGGACAATATTGAGGCAATAACGTGATGAGAAAAACACATTTACACCAAGATGAAATGTGGCTGAACGTCTAGCGTACTTTTTATAATCAACAAAGCTGGAGAAAATGGATGGTCTTTCAATTCTGATGATTTTGATCTCGGCTCGAAGGTAGGGGGGTGGTGGCTCCTTCTGGTACAGAGTAGGCGCGGGAAAGTCGAGCAGCGCGAACCTAGCGGAGACCGGTGAAAGCTTCGACCCTGCGCCTTCGATGCGGCCAGTAGGCTACCAGCAACGCCAGCGAATCTTTACGCGTTTACGCCGTTCATGTGATTCTTACCCCAAATTATAACATTTTCCACCACAGCACAGCAGTAACAGTGTTTCGCGGGTCATCGGACCTTTGTGACAAGCCCAAAAGTGTATTTTTTGTGACTGTGAGACACATGGAACGTAGCTTTATAATGGGTTGTGTAGTGCATGTTTTAAAAAAGCGTGTCAGCATTCTGAATGCAACACTGAAACAACATTCGGGTTTTAAATCTTGTTTGGAGTAGTATACTCGGCCGGATAACCTGTTGGTGAGTTTTTGAAGTTGCTAGTGGTTTAGTGCGTGGTTTTTCTTCATAAAATCAGTGTGAAAATAACTCATGAAAAAAACACCGTGAAAATCGTATAAAAACACGGAGAGTTTCTCTTGATTGAACTATTCAAAAGCTACCAAAAATATTTCCTCGGAGTAACCCATTAGTGAGGTATTTTGTCCACAAATGGCTACAAATCTATTCTGAAAGTAAGTGAATTTAATTTATGTCTATAACATTCATTATAGGAATTATAATAATGTCTAACTTTGATCGACTCATGTTTTTGTGTGCGTGAATGTCACACGCATTGATTTCTTCGTTCATTAATTCAATCAATCCATGAGAAAATGTGCGTATGTATGTTAAAATGAGTCAGACCTTCTGTAAGACAGTTTTAGATAAGAAACTCTAAGAAACTAAATTTCAATTTGGATTTGAATACTTCGTTTTGAGGAAAAAAGAAAAGTGACAATGCCTTACAATGCCGTAGACGGTCATTCTCAATGATCTAGAAAAAACTAGTCCTTTCTATCATTCATGTTGGAAAGTTTTTATTCAGGTTATAATGGATGGATGGAGAATATTTGAGTTGGTCCCTTCTCAGAACTTCCTTCTCAAGCGAACCACCAGAGCTATCATGAGAGTTAGTAATGACTTCGAGTGTCAAGAAGTTTGGATAGCAATTTGGAGAAAGTTCCTCTTCTGAAGAAAAAAACTCATTTCTCTCTGTTCTCTGCTGCCTCTTCAAAGAAATGCGTAGTGGGCTCATTCGCCGTTAAATAATAAACAGTGAATTACTGATTTGATGATTGCAACTGCTTGCGAAATTCTTTCTCCATTACATCCCGAATCATAATATTATCATAATACTATGAAGAATCTCTAAGTCATCAAGTCTTAACATGGAATCGGATAATAATTCTATTTGAATGTTAAGCAAAGGATTTCATTAATATGTAAGTTAACTTGGGTACTACTTACGAAACAGAGCTGATTCATGATCAGCCTGTTCTGTTCAGCCTGTTCAGCCTGCCCTGAGAACATAGAGATTTATTACTGCATAGCATATTACCCGTGCAACGCTACGGGTGGGACAAAGTGTTCCAATCTGCAAGAAATATTCTCAACTAAGCCTAGAGAAACTTCAGCTACAGTTAAAGGTTTGGAATGGAATGTTTCATTGGTTAGAGCAAGGCCAACATCGACAATCAACATCATCTCATGACAGTGGGGATTTTTCATCAATTGCATCTGGCAACGCTGGGTCGGGCTCCGCTGCGGCATTCGGTCGCAGTAACGGAAACCCACCTTAAGATGGAGCTACTATGTGTTATTTTGAACTACCAGTAACAGGAATAAAAACAATCAATCAACCAATTTCAGCCCATGTGCACCACCTCCGTTCAAACTGAGTTTAGCAAAGCGATGGTTCGAGTTTGATTTAAACTTTAGATCAACAGTTCAACTGTAAACCAAGTTTGAAATACGTTTAGATGAACTCAGTTCAAATGGATAATTATGGTGAATTCGGGCCTATGTGAGAGTTATAGCGTGACACAGTTGAGCCGGGTTTTGATTGGTGGAATTATTAGTGGTTGAGTAGCTATTGTACTGGTAAGGCTGAGCTAACTCTATTCTACTTACATAGTCGGGTATATCCACTTTGTAGTGTGAAAGATAGTCGCAAACACAACTAACCTCAAAATGTGTATGCGTAGCATCGGTTTTTCATGTGAAATGTCAATGACATCATTAACGAATCGAATATACAAGAAATCGAAGTATAAGAAATCAAACCTATTCTTAACTAAAGCTGAGATATTTAATGAAGCCAATAATCTCAATTCGTAACAAGGTAGAAGGCCTTATATTTTCGTACCAGAACGTACATTAAAGAAACTTTCAATATTACGAACCGTTTTCATGAATCGGTGTATGAAATTTGCACAGTGGACAGATAGTACATTGCAGTTTCCATTCTACGCCGCTTCATATGTGAGTAATGACGATCAAGCAAACTTCAACCGACTCGAACCAGCGCTGGTGCCAAAAATTATTTCAGATTATAGTTCAGTTTGAGAGTATTGGCTTCCGACTGAAATTACTATGGATGAATAATCTGCCAGAAAGTGCTTATTGTGTGCCTGAATACTGTGTAATGTCAATCGCTAAGTTCTATCAGGTTTGCATAGATTGGAATTAATCTTTCCTATTTCTCCAACAAGTTCAAAAGCAGTGATAGATTCAGTGATATTTTCACCATTTTGATCTTTTTTCCTAGAATCCATTCGACGAATACCTCTTATTGATAGCATAGACTAACTATACAAGTAACTATAATAACTAAATATAGTAGACTAACTAGATACTCACTATATGTCTATCTCAATAGTATTCGAGATCGAAAAATTCTTTGCTCTTAATCCTCATCATTAGAGTTCCTCATTACTTCACTCACGAAGTTCGGTAGCACTTTTTAATGTTGGAGAGCTGTTGAAAAACGATGTAGAAGTTCAAGTGCTAATTTGACTTGTAGGTTACAAGTCGCGTGTTGCAACTTGTCCTTGGAATAAAAGCCTGGTCGATTAGCGGAAGTGGCCCATGTAATGTGGACATACACTAGCGCACGTTGTTGTTTTCAAGGTAATGGGCTTCACCCCGATTACTGCCCCTGAATCAAAGTATACAACATACAATTCTGTTATGGCCTATACAGATTGATAAGAGAAATCTGCTAGGAAAAACATGGAAGTTGATAACGCCAGCCTACAAGTCTCTCGAGAAAAAGGAGTGTGAGTGAATTCAGTTGAGAACTGAAAATTGGAATCCAAAACTTTTTGATTTTTTTAACTTATGAACATTTTGTGGAATTGAAAGAAGCCTTTGTCAGGGGGCACATGCGTTGACGAACTTCAGTTTTGATCAAGAATAATCTGTATTCTGAATAGATTTACATTCTATTGGAAATGACTATGAAGATCGAAGGCCTATATTTATCTTTAATCCGACTACAGCAGACTTGGGCTGAAAACTCATAAACGACGGCAATAATCAGCGTTATAATCAAACCATTCATCCTGTTTCCAATATTCTGATAAATCTTCTATGTCAAGTTTCTGTATTTTCAAGAAGCCAATTACATAAGTTTATCAATTTACTTAAAACATCGACTGAAACGTAAGAACCAATATCATTCAACAAAATGTGCTCGAGATTCACAATAAAACAGAATGTTGTGAGCGATTTTTGATTTCTACATTACGTTGTTTTGAAGTTCTTTGTTTGTTTCTTTAAGATGTTGTTGTTTTGTTCTTTGAAGATGAACTCACTGCTACATGGAATGTAACAGAAACGATCATCAGAGGATAATATTGGAATTCTCGACGGTTTCTTGAATGGTTTTTTTGAAAATAAGTATATATCAAAATTTGAAAAGTAGCTTTTCCGAGATAAAGATCGAACTGCGAGACAGGAACGAATGGGGTATAAGGGAAAGTGAATTGAACCAAAGATAAATCATAATGATGACGCTAGAGGCAGAAAAAAAGTATTAGAACGTGAAAAAAGTGGAGATCGTTTTCAAGAAGTGGGAAGGCTACATTGATGATGATAGTTGAGATTGATGGGAAAGAAGACATGGAGAAGAGAGAAAAAATGGAGACAAATCGCGGAGCAATGTGTAAGGAAGATTCGCAGAAGAGGATTGGACGAGAACGAGAAAGAAATGAACTCTTTCGAAAGAATGATTCCTGGTAATTAGAGTATGCCATACCTGCTCATTATCGCAGTCTTTTGCAGGCGACTCTGGCACTTTTGTCTGATTCCATGGCTTGATTAAGGCTGAAGAAAGATGCCAGCTCCTCGTGTCCTCCTCATTTGATTAAAAAATGAGAGTTTTTATTGAGTTTCTCTCCAATTACGCCGCATAATTAATTCAAGACCATTCTCCCAATTTACTCCACCTTTCGTTTATTCTCAACTCTGTTTCATCGTTCCTCTTCGCTATTGGTCCAGCCGCTGCACGTCCAACGTAATCACATTTCATTACTTTTAGCTCAGCAATTGCTTATATTATGCCCTCACTACTTTGAATAATAGCATTCGTAGTCCTAAATGAATGCTAATCTTAAATGAATGAGGATGTGAACCAGATTAATCGGTTATTTTAATGAAATATATTCAACTAATAAATAAAAAAATATAATTGTTCAAATTACAAAAATTTGTCTTCTGCGCAGTTAGAGGATTATCGGAACGTTGGCCCGATTTCTTTCTCGTTTTCAAAACCAAACAAGTCATTCGAATCTTTAAAAACTTTTGCATCTCAAAACGGCTTTTAAGAAATCCCTGGTAGTTGAATGATACTTTATGAAATAGCGTTTTTACATTTCCAGAACTCTCTAGAAATCTGTGTGATCGACATACCTCTCCATAAACTACTCAACCAAAAATTCTTTGCAAAAATCTCATATCCCAATACTACAAACTTTTCCATAAGATTTTTGTTCAAGACATTAATTGAATTGCAAGATTTTTCCAACTGAAATCATATGATTGTTGTGATAATGAGATCAGGATAACATTAGGAGTTTCAAACATCTAATAGTTGGCCAAAACAAAGTCACCCAACAGAGCATAATGTTATTCAACATGTCTTCAACACGCAGGAATTATCAGCATGTTCTTCCGCTCTTCTATAATAAGCAATCGTGAATAAAAAATAGTCCAAGCAAATAATTCTTTCGTTAGAACAGATTTTAGAGTGATACCAGCAAAAACGTAATGTATGAAAAATGTATATCGAAATGCATATATCGAATGCACAATATATCTAAAAAGTGTATATTCTGTATTGTTTTGTTTATGGCAAATAAAATTTATTCTTCTTCTTCTTTTTTCTGTAAAAGATTCATTACAAGTTTTCAGACACTAGCACTTTCGGTCGATTTCAAAATTAATTCATGGTCGGTTGAGTGTGATTTTCCAACTAATTGAATGCATTTCAGAAATGATTCAAAATTGATGGACATTGTTCTGATTGGTGTTCCTGGGCCTGTACAACATCATTGCTGCGAAATTAACTTCATCTAGAAACATTATTAGCTGAACGATCTTTTGAATCAATTATGATAGGTCAGCACAATAACGAGCAGTAGCGGTAACGAGGTTGATATAGCAGGTGACCCAAACACTAATAATGTTGATTAATATTCTTGCTCGAAGTTCAGGGATCGGTTCATTCACCTCTAATCAATGATTGAACGTCGGCGGCATTCTAGCGTATATGTGTAGTGTGTGATGTGCAAGAACTGTGAATAAGTAAACGCCAATTAGAGGAGTAATTGGGATCAGAAGAGATTAGCTCAGGTTCAGTGGTTTGTTGTGCTGTATTCATTCCAGAGTAATACGGTACATAAATTGTAAAGCTACTATGTTGTCATATATAGGTACTAATGCCAAACTCATTAACTGCAAATGATCAACAAATATTAGCTCTCCACATTATTGTTATTTAAATTCTCCAATTGTGACAATATTGCTGCGCACTAAAATCTCATCATTCAAGTCATTTCCGGTATCAATTTGATAGAACAATAGATTCATACATTCAATTGAAATATTTAGAAATTGAAAATACGGTTTAGTTATTTACAACGATTATCTATATTTTGTAGGGAAGCATTCTCAATCAAGAGTGGTGATTTACCATTTAAAAATTCAAGTAAATAAATCAAAATTTTATTGCATCCTTCAAATTTACAATTTTTACATTAGTTTATGCTGCTATTACAAATAATAAATTTTTAGCAAATCAGCTTCAGCTGAGATTTCCTCTAAGAGGGGTTTTGGTTGGCATCTTCTTGGTTGATTCTTCTAGGAGTTAATCTATTCTTTCTTTTCCTCAAAGAGTTCTGCAGTTGTAGTTTAAGATTTTTATCATGTTTTGATAAAAATCAGTTCCTGCATGTGTAGGTTTTTCTGAAAGTTTATGTCCTTCATTAGTTTATAATTTTTCTCATCCGTGGTTGCTATTATTCTTTCTCGGTAGAATCGGAATTTTCTTTGCTCCATTCTTCTGCCTATCCTTAATTCCTATTCCTTTTTACTAGAGGTCGCTTTCTAATTTGTTAGTGCAATGTTTCTTCCCAGGCCTATTTCTGTTTTCATTTTTATTTCCAATCTTGCTTTCTTCATTGCTGTCACCAGGGGAGTTATTTCCACTTCGTGGTCTTTTCTGACTTGTTAGACACGCTTCTTTCAGATCCTTCAGCTCTAGACTGAGAGTGTAGGACACCATCAATAAGTAGTTTATCTTTCTTCATGACGGCTATTTTTTTGTGATTTAGATTCTAAGGTGAAAATTAAAGTACTGTATTGAATTATTCAGATGATCGAAATGCTAACTCTTAAAACTTAACTCTAGATCCATATAGAAAGTATTATCTCCTTGATGCTCAATGCAAATTATTATCTGCGTAGATGCAGATGCGTAGATATTACAATTACTTTTTGAGCCTGTTGCACTCTCCTTTGTGATGATTGTGTGTTCAGCAGAAATGGAATGTCAGGAAAATTCCGAAGGCCGTATAAGGTATTGAAGGCACAACTAGTATTATATGTAAGGCAGTATCCTCATAATCTATTCAATCCGAATTGTCAGCTAAAAGCTATATTGATTCAATCATTACTAAGCGATTGATGCCCAACTCTCTCATTTGGTTAACATGTGGAGTGAGAACAAGATGTATTGAGTAAATAACTTTTTCTTTTGCTGCGGATGATGTCCACATGTGAAGGTAAAGGATGATATTGTGAAAAAGTGCCAGACGGAACGGGAATTGAACCCGGTACCAGTGAAGCGATAGCAGACTGAAGGTGTGACGCTCCAGCCAACTGAGCCACACCTGCTCAATCTCAAAATGTTAATGACATTTTGATGGACTGGACAGTAATGGATGAGAAACATAATTTCTATTTTTAGTTTTACAATACTTCTGCATTGCTTCATCACAGAAGATCCCTCTCCTGAAACTTTTTCTGTTCTTAACTCTAAACTCAATAATTAGAGGAGGACAAATCTAAACGTTACTCTCAGCTAATCAACGAATATTGGAAAAATCATAACAATGATTTCTGATTCCATTCGATAATGCTGAATTCATAATAAAACTCTCTCGAGTAAGTTTTAGAAAGTAATCTGGATAACGCTTGTAGAAATTTGCACATAATGCAGTTTCAATGAGTACTCTAATGAAAAACTTCTAATTTCCATAACAATGATTTCTAAATAGTTACAGACAATTCTCTCTATGCTATTAATACGAGTTTGAGTCTTTTATGGAACCTACTGTGTCTGGTTCCACAAAGTCGAAATAAGCTTACTCGGTGAGCTTAATAATTTCAGCATAAAAGTTATATTTTGGGCTTACGTTCACACTCAATTTTTGTTATTGGTGTCAGAAAATTTTTGAAATAGAAAAACAAAAACTAGCAGGCTACTTGTGTATTCTATTAGTCTTTTTTAGTATTCCAGATTCAGACCTTTAACTGTGGATTAATTCAATAACTGGAACATGATGCTAGTGGGGAAGTACCGCTGTTAATTAATCTTGGCTGTTTTGAAAGGGTCAACATTGCAGGCTTTCCACAGCTGCCTTTTCCCTTTATTATGTGAGCCCCAGCAACATTATCAAAAGCGCAGATTTCCCTCGAGTGTATCTGATAGGCGAGTGGCCAAACTTCTAAAACCCCACTTACATGAATGAATTATGCTGGTGGCTCTCAATTTTCCACAGTTTTTCCACGGGCAACAACTGCCTTTGCACGTGTCGACGTGGAGAAAGTCTCGGCGATCACGCGAACGCTTAGATTGCACACCTACCGAATAAAATATTCACGGCTTTCTGTATTAAAATGTGCGTGCCAAGCAAACAAACGAAAAACAAACAGGTAATGAATAAAGCACTTCTGACGGTCATTCGTTTATATTACAAGGCACATCGGCCTACCGCCTTCTCCAACTAAAATCTACAATCAATGTGCTTGAGGTGGTCTACCCTGCCTCGAAGAATATTATCTCCATTCGTGGCTATTCTTTATAATTTCCCTCGAGTCGCCGTGCTAGGTGTTGTATGTGAGAGTGCCCAGCTACTCACGTTTTCTCATTCTTTTCCTATAGGGGTGGAGGTACCCAACCTTCTTCCACCCTAATGGGGTGTCCCCACCACACCTCCTCACACCATTTCTTCCACGCCGATTTAATAATTCAAGCCGGCCGCCTCGGAGTGCCAGCGTGATTTATGGAACTATTCTAAATCTCATAGGACGCCGCGCCGCACCGAGTGCTACTAGCTTTGCTAATAAAAACCAATCCGCACATTTGAATTCTTTCCGTGCGCTAGCAATTTCCACTCGAACACTAACGATTTGCGGCCCATGATACCAGCGCCATTAATAGTAATCTACGAAAGTACATGCTGTTCCCAGATTGATAATGTTCCATGAAAGTAAAAATGAATTTCGTCGTTCTTGATTCCCAACGATGATAACGCGTTCGAGTTATTTCCGTACATCGATCCAATCGATCTAATGGACTCACCGGTCTCTTACCCTTTCAACAACGGTTGGTGACCCTATCAACAACCGGCTCCTTATCATTGATGTTGCTGGAAACTCATATTATGTCTCAACGATACTTAAATACATCACTCTTTGCGTTTAGCAATAGTTTGAATTAACAGAGATCTAATATTAATTCTATGATCACCTCAACTTCAAGAGAAAGTAAATCATATTAATTACGAAAGATATTCTAATTATATACCTATAATTTTGTTCAACGGGACAATTTTAATCATCAAACAACAGGTAGACAGACTATTCAATATTCCTCTACCCAACAGGTATTGAAATACTATTGATGAAATTATACAACCAATCACAACCCGAAGCCTTTCAACCTAGCTGAACCAACTCCAATACATCCCACTATTATCAGATTTATGCAGTGTAGCCGCCTTGCTTTTCTGAAACCATAAAATCTCATTGAACGGATTTCAATGGAATCGAACAATGTACATCCTGATTATATTAATCAGATCAGATTCTTAGCGCTCCGTAAATGTGACAATCAGGTGGCATATTTTATTTCTTTTGCATTCATTTGCTTCTCAATAATTCCTCTCATCAGTTCATTATGAACTGACATTTTTTATAAACAGCTAAAGACGTACATCATGAGTTATATTTTTGAGTTTGACAAATCTAGAAACATTTTCTCACACAATTTATGTAAGCTTCAACAATTTCCTCACATATTTTGAATTGATCAGTTTTGTCTCAACATTTGCGTGCGTGAGGGAACAATCATTTCAGTCATGTATCTCAAACATGTATCCAAATGTGCATATATCTCTATGCTACCTACATACGTTCGAAGAACGATGAGATATAAGATAATATTTAGAGATTTGAAGTGAAGGTTGTGGATTATCAAACTTGTAACGGGTTCGAGTAAGTTGATAGCCGCCGACTCAACTTGCAAGCTGGTTTCCAAGAAAATTGGAGTTTTAATTGAAGTACAGGTGGATAATTAATGTTAATTCATGTTCTACAAGGAATAAACAAAGACGTATGGTTTTCCCATAATCAAACACCAATTCAGTCTGCACCGAATCTTACAATATTATACTGGTTTTTATGAAGTATCATACAATTCAAGATATTTATCAAGAAAGCGATAATTGATTTCCACGTGAAACTTCGAGTCAATTTATGGGCATTGAACGTTATGGAGCTTATTGTCTTGAATATTGATTCTTGAATATTGATATTGCTCAAGAATAGAGCAGAATCTCCTCTACGAAAACGCCATGGATCGGCATCGCCGCTCGGCTTTCTTTGATACTGATCGTCAAAAGAGTGGCTTGAGTCAGCCACTTTACAATCTTGAAACCAACAAGCAGTTGGTAATATTTGACGTCAAATATTACCAACTGCTTGTTGGTTTCAAGATTGTGACGTGGCTGACTCAAGCCACTCGCGCCCACTCTTGCTGCTTACTATTGGCAATTTCATCTGCTTTTTCGGTGACAAAATGGTGATGCGGCTCATAGGCAGGGAGGGTTATTAGGGCTTATGAGTGGGAATTATCGGTATGCTGGATCTCTTTTAAAAAAAAACTTGACTTTCTTCAGCTTTCACTTGTCATTTTCAGAGTGCAAGCTTGAACGCCAAACGAATTAGATCCTTAACTCACAATTTAAGATATTTAACAAGAAAGAAATGATTACTTATCACGCAAACAACTGAGTCACTTCATGTTTATTGTACATTATGGATATAATTCAAGTTTAATGATGTAATGGATATCATAATGTATACTGTAAGTAGAAAGCAACTTTCTTACTTCCTGGCCTCTACATACAATTAAAGCTTTCAAAGTAGATAGAGATCCCCTTTTCACACTGATTATATTCTCATGTGATGGTGATTTATCAAAGCAGTAAACAGTTCAGAAGAATGAGTATCAGGGATATAATGATTGTATTCAATCATCATAAATATTCCTCAATAGTACTTTGATATGAATTAAGAGTTATGAGGGGTATAATTACATCATTCTCATTTTTTGAGAATTCAATGCCCAATAACAGATTCGTCCAATGCATGGCATCACACGCTCTCTATTATCTCATATTCCAAGCTGATCATCATTATCATTGATCATCCTATACCCGAACCAACTTCTCGGAAACATTGTTACCTCAATATAGATGTTTAGTGGTTGGTAATTTGAATGGGGCCCATCATGTGAAAGGTATGTTATAATTTATAGAAGCGTTATCCCGATAATTTGTGGAATATAATCATGCATCAATGCAAACATTGGAAGAGGACGACACATGGGTGCATTGTGCTAGAGCTGTTTTTAGTAATAACGCGTGCATGTAGGTCGGAATTACGCTGGAGGCTATTGATGTGACAATACGGTCTATCTATAATTTTTCATCAGTAATTAATTTTCAGGGCAAATGCCATTAGTCTACTGGCAGGCCTTTAACTAGTGTTCCATGGACGGGATATGAGTTGTAGGGCTGGCTGCAGCCCATGAATCATGTATGACGTCAATCTCAAAGGTCGCAAAAGGGTGGTTAAGGGAGGATATTAGTCGCGAACAAGGTTTAATTAAGTCATGACGGGGCGGACAGTAATTTAATGGCGTATTGGAGGCTTGACCGCCGACTGCATGCACGGAACCCCCCTTTCTGTGACCCACCCCCCCAACACCCCCCTCACAACTCATCACGTCGTCACCGGTAATGATGGAGCCAAAGCCAACGCAGAGCGAGAGCACCACATTCAGCCTTCTGTTTACGCTATCGATTCATTTGCATTGAAGGGTCCGGACCGGAGACTGTCAACTTCAAGACACTTCGGTTTGACATTCGCCGCCTCCGCTGCCGCCGCCACGATGCTGCGGAAACTGTAATGACAACGATAATAAAACCATCCTTCCTTTTTGGAGACTTGAACCCTTTCCGCTCCACCCACTCGCTTCAGCCTGGCCTAGTTCCGGAGCAAACTCATATTGCGGCATTACTATCGATCCTATTCTCTGTTGTCAATTATGGGGGAGCCAATCGTGAGATCCAATTCCGATGTCGGCCAAATGCGTTTGTATTCGAAAATGTTTTGAGAACCTTCGCATCTCTTCCAGGCAAGGGAAAGCTATCACTTTGAAGAAATTCAGGCTCTTCCACTCTTAGAAAGGATACCTGAGACCTGGTTTTTATTGAACGTATATGCGCTTATAATACAGAAAGAGCAGAATTTCCCCACATGGATCGTGAGCCTCAATTGAGTCGGGTTAATCGAGGTTCTTATCTTAACTATTTGAAAAACTACATCATGGAAAGTTACCAGTCAAACCAACTTAGTTTCGCTTTTCTATGTTTTTTATCTAGTGGTAAGGTGCAATTCAATTATATACAGCTTGTTAGCTTCCATCTTAGAAAAAAAATTATGGGGAACGGTTTCTGGTTTCGAAATAGCTTGGTAGCTTCTCTAAACATCACATTATCACTGTTATATCGACTTCTTGTTCGATTTGAAATGGGCTTTAAGAGGAAAAAACGTTTACCCCCGAAATAATAATTATGGCTTCTATTGGTTAGAAGATCCTCGAGAGTCAGTTCTACTGGCTGATATAGCTGGGTCAGTTCTACTTCAGACATTTTCTCACAATGTTAATTTTGAATAATTTATGTGGTTGAAGAAAACGGTAATGATTTTCAATCAAATAATAAGAAAAATGTGATTCGTTATAAATAAATTTAACATTATTAATATACACATGTGTATTATTGTAAATAGAGCATTAAATGCTAGTATACAGGTTTTTTGGTAAGACTAATACAAAAAACCTTGAAGATTTCATCCGAGATGAATCTCTTTAAAGGAATGAGGAAGTCTCGGCTGTCAAAGAAAATAAAAAATTCTATGATAAAGTAGTGTCGGCTCGAGAAAGTTTGGTGAAAAGTTTGAGATTGCTCTTCAAAAGGCTTTGAGCAATTACAGCATAATGCCCGAAGATAAAAAAGCGATACAGAAAGCAGGTGTACTCAAATACTCCATTTCTTCGTTATATTCAGTTCCTTCTTCATCAGTTTTTTAATGGTTTATTAGGGATTTTTCCCGGATTGCACTACAAGATAATAGTATTATCTGATAGCTTAAAGAAGTGCCCCACTCTTGAAAAAAGAACGTGAGAATCACTACTTAAACTGAAACTCTTGATAATATCAAGATTACTGCATGAGCATCCAGGAAGGATTTATTTATAACAATGTAGATAACAAAATTTCCACATACATGAATACAATCATCTTATGACTAGAAAATGACATGGAAATGTGAATTCCAGACTTTTCTGAAAAGTGATCTGTAGACCACGTTAATTTCAAAGACGGTTGTCATACGTGCTATATCTAATCACTCATAATAGAAATTTGACAATTCATGTAAAAGGCCAGCACCTCTTCTGTCCTTTTCCAATGGTACGGAAGCTACCTAAACACGTAATTTGACCTACCTCATCCACCTGAAAATGCTACCTGAATAGATGAGGGCTGCAGGGCTGACATGACCATTTTCTACTTCAACACATTACCCTTCATCAGTAAAAAAGTATTGCACGGATTACTGATTGGTTGGAAGTAGGAAGCCAAAATTCAAACATTCAAATTTCAACATATACTAAATATTCATCAGCATTGTATTGGAGCTAGAAATTAATATTATCAATTAATCCGAAACTGCAACACTTTGAAAGACCATGGAGTACTCATTATTTCTTGATGGCATCGATTTCCGAAGGAGAAAAGGGTAGGACGAATGTTTCTATTGTAGAGTTTTGTGAAAACTACCATCAAATAATCATTTCATTTTTATTCTTATCGATGTAAAAAGCTAGTTCAATGCTGTGATCTGATAAATGACCTGCGACCCATCTCTATAAACGTATCCTAATAAGAAATAACCCATCTTCGACTTTCCAACAGCCTGTTTCATATTACAAACCTTGAGGCTTCCATCAGCTCTCATGAATATTGAATAACATCTCTGAAAACTTCACCCGAGAAAAATTGAGTCTGCATAAGAAAGTTGCACTTTGTATCGCTTGGCTTATACATGGAAATCTCTGCTTTTGTAGGTCGGTGCTTTCGCCTACTCGGATATGCGTGCGCCAAGTTCTCAGCTGGAAGGTTGTTGAAGAACAGAGAGAGAAGGAAAAGGTGATAGTATAGAGTGGAAGTGAGAAAGTTCCATCACAAAGTCAGTGTCAAAGAGTTCCAACAGATAAAGATAGAGTTTTGTCGGAAAGAGAGGATAATAAGAAAATAGATAATAAAGAAATTCAGATGAAGCTTGTTTGAGAGTGCGTTAAAATATGCCTGATAATATAGGATAAAGAAGAATGTGAAGTGGAATTTTGGGTCGGAAATCTGCAGAGAGCAGTCTATTTTCAAAGTTCATGCGCTATTCTCTCCTTCCATGGTCACGTGATACGCTCAACTAATTTCCTTTTTAATAATTCAGCAGACAACTCAATTATGAAGGAGCCCCGTAGGGTCGTTGTTTGCAATTCTCGGCCATGTATTGTTTGAAACTTCCATTGGCAAACCGGGGATTCGCACTGATCAATAAATAATAAATCACGAGCAGATTGCATAATTGACCTCATAATACGGTCGATAATTGAAAAGTTGATGTTTGAAATTGTTGTATTATGCAACAGATGATTTCTCACTTCCTCAGAGCACTCTTAAAATCATCATGTTTCGGAAGTCAATAACTGACTCACACAATATACACACAATTTATTTAATAGTAACAATTTACCTTTAATATTATAAGAGAATTCGAGGGGAAGTGTTGCTCCGTTATGTTCTAAAGATTGCTATTTTGATGCAATATATCATTACTAAGTATTAATGACGTCTGTCATATTTTATGACGTATTGATGACGTCATCAATCTGTCTTATTTCGTCAGAAATAATTTTTTGATAACATCGAAGAAAATTGAAGATCAAAGATAAAGCAATGAGTCTTTCCAGAATTGAAATGAGTTTGAAGGATGAATGTTTGTTTCTTGTGAAGCCACTTCAGTCCGACGAACCTCCAATGAATTGTGTAAAGCAGAAAAAGTGATTGAAAATGACTAAGGTAGCCTATTCTAAGAATTTACATTATTAAAAAATGTCATCGGGGATCAGATGAGATTGGATCTGTGATTCTCAGTTTTCAAGAGTGCTTGACTATTGAGTGAATCCATAATTATTTTCCTGCAGATTTCCGTAGCCGGTAAAGCTTAGTCTCAATAAATCATGTAATTCATTTTAGAATTAGAGCTGTTGAAGTATCATTCAATTATTTTGCAGGTAGAATTTGAAGATTTATTGAATACAGTTTCCTAATAATGGATGGTTTATTAATTTGTACAATTTGTGCAAGTGAGAGTCAAGAGCAATGTTTTTTAACGACTTTTAAGAATAAAATACGCTGTTAAAGAAGTCGAATACTTCTCCTACTTATTAGTGCAAATGAGAATAAGTTGAGAAGTTAATAGTTAATAAGTTAATAGAGTAAGAATGAGAGTAAGTTTTGGGGAATTATTAATTTGTAATTCGCCATCTTAATTCCCCGAGATGTTCTCCATCTTATCACAGACCTCCTGTTAGAATTGGTTCACTGAATGTAAACCAAGAACAAATTAAGTCTATTTGTACAGGTTAGCTTCACAATAATACAATAAGGTAACAATACAATAGATATCGTACATAGTAATGCAACTGGATCATGTACCGTATTCAAGAGCTCTGTGAGAAGAGGTTATAAACACCTTCATCAGAGATAACATTCTACTGTACGTTTGTTACAGCTTTCAACTTATAATTATAAGCCATAGTGTTTCACTGTTATTGATGGTTAATGATGGTTTGCCATAGTTTGAACCAAGGTTACTATAGACAACCTCTATGTTCATAGAGGTCTATATCTATGTGTATAGTAACCTTGGTTTAGACTATAGTACTTCTTCAAAACTCTCATTTCGGTTCTTTGTTGAGATTGATTTCCTATTGAACAATTCAATTTCAATTCCTTATTGAATGTCTGGTGAGGTAGAGAAGAGTGATCTTATAGTCTTATGTATTTCAAAAGCGCTGTAGAAACTGTGAGAATCGAGGAACATTCACTCAGAATGGAACAGAATGAAGCATATTCGCCATGTTATACAAATGTAGAAATTGCTGTAAACGAATCCGGGAATATAAAGTTTTGGCATCTGTTGGATGAGAACACAGTTAGTTGTTAACGTGTGAAATTAACTTCAATTCGCTAGATAATGTAATGGAAACAATAACATGAGCATGTTGAAAGTTATTTTTGGTGTAGCGAGAAAATGAGAATGCTGATGTGAGGGTTGAAATGCTAATGAGTTTCACTGAGGAATTCAATAAGCTTTCTGCAACACCACACAAAATAGAAGACGGTTTGAAGGCTGCGGGAGCTCTTTGATCACTGGCTCGAACATCAATGCAGTATCACACCTTGCATTTACAACATGTAATGAAAGTAAACTCATCCTGTTGGCTCTTATTCATATGGGTCATGAGGTAGAGTGTTACAGTTCGCATTCAGTTCATGTTTTAACTTCGAGTTTTCAGTATTGTAATTAACAGGCTTTGTGAAATTATACTTGGTCGTCATAAATATTTCTTCAGAAATAATTCAAGAAGTTATAATTCTTTATATCAGCTCGTATTACTAAGAACTATCTTTTTTTTTTACAAATGATAACCAAGTATTCTTGTAAAAGCGATTAAGCTCAGAACTCACTCATTTCAAATAAACCCCAAGTATTCCCTTTTTGTACAATAAACAATTTTGTTCAGCGCAAACTATCACAAAATATAACGATACGGTTCATGCCTAATGATCGTAAGTTTATAATTAAGTTTCTGTGTTCAAGATTATACGATATCTTTCCTTCATAGCAGTTTTGCATGAAATGAGGTCATTGCTTGCAGTAACTATTCTCAAAAGAAAATTGAATTATCTTCTAGCTTTGCAAGTTATGACAACGCTTATGATAAGAAAATACAAATGTTAATGTTTAGACGAGTATTTATGGGGGAAGTAATTAATAATGGAATATGAAGCATGATTATCGTAAGATGAGGAGTAATATGATGGTATTTGAGGTGAAACTGAGTTTCCATGTTACAAGGAATCATGATTTGACATGAAAAATTTAACAAAATCCGAACTGCTTCCTACCTAACTGAACTTGAACAGTACTCTCCGAATACATGTCTGGTACTTGAAATAAAATATAATATATTGGAATAAAATCATTTTCAGAATAATTCCAGGAAAATATCTGTGATGCTAGAGGAGAGTAATTTCGTGGGTTCGAGGAGTTCCCAACTTCGTATTACTCTCGAACTCGCATGAAATGTATAATGAAATTTGTTGTTAATGTTTAATGTTGTTTGATTAATAATAATCATACAAGTCTGGGATTTTCCAAAAAAAATTGTTCTATGCGGTAAATACTTTTAAACGATTTTGTATTGTAGTTTCGGATATGTGTCAATTGTAGGTAAGGGTTGAAAATATTATCTAAACTTCAAAGATTCTCTTCCTTCAATTATTATAATATCAATTTCTCTAGGGCAGTGATTCTTAAACTTATTTAGACACTGTAGGCCTACCCGTTTCTACTCACAAAACATTTGAAGTATCTTTTCTGACTCTTATGGGCTGCTTTTCTTATTCATTTTTAAGCTACTATAATATAAGCTATTCTTATAGGAGTTAAGAGATATTATAGGAGAAACCACTAGATTAGAGTATATAGAAAATGAGAATCAAACATCATTCCTTATCACTAGAATAATTATACAGGCTCAATGAACGTAAACAGTTTCGTAAACAGTGTTTTCTCAACCTAAGTGTTAAAATTGAACAGAAGATATTCCGTTGAATAAAATCAATCAGCTCTACTGAGCTATAAGAAGACTAAAAAAAAGGTTTACAGTGTTTCTTAAACACGGATGTTGAAATTGAACAGAAGATCCTTTACTGAGCTATAAGAAGACTGGAGAATTGAGGATAGGGCCTGCTCCATAGATTTCTAGAGGACCTGTAGAACAAAGGCTACTTATACCTCTTTAAAGCTGTAGGCCCTAAGCTGTTTTCTTAGGGCATTTCTTTGACCACTTCTCGATTCAAATCCACATGAAAAGAGGATACTCTTTGAATAAACACATACGTTTCAATAAACACATACGTTTGAATAAGAAATATAAAATTACAAAATATAATCAGATTTAGCTCAAGCCACTCCTCGTGTTTCGGAGGACACGCTAAGCCGTCCGTCGGTCCCGGCTGCCTAAAAAACAGTCGTTAAGTCACGTCAGAGACCCTGAACTGATCAGGAGTGACCTGAGAACTCTGACACCAGACCTGAGCCAGCCAGGTTACACGGAATTATTATTATTATCAGATAAGGAAAACATCTGGGTGGAAGAATTCTCTGAAACATCTTAAAGCATAAAATTGTGGGAGTTTGAAATGATAATCATGACTGTTCAACATTGAATAACAGAAGCCACACTGTCCCAAATTATTATCAGTTGGTAAAGTTCAATTGGAGTGCATAACGCGATCTTGTGGATTTTGAAATCGAAAGTTTCCGTATCTTGAGTGTTTCCGATGATTGGTTTTGAAGTTTCCCTGGCGATTACGCGTTTAAAAGACACATCAGAGTCTATTTTTGGCGATAAAGAGGCAAAGTGCAGCACCTGGTCGAATTTCTAAGCGCGGCGGTTCTGTTATTCCTATAATGGTTTCTACGACTGTAAACCAAGCTATTATTGGGGCAAATTGCCTCTGTCCCGTAATTCCAAGTCGTAGCCGGTGGTAATAGTCACCCTCCACCCAACAAGAGATAGACCATTACACTCGCAGCCACATCTCCTTTGCTCTCTTGTTATAAGACTATCAATTTTGATGCCACACTATTGCACACCAGATAGAAACAACTCATGCTAATAACATAATCGTTCCTTTTTTCCGCTCCTGGTTTTGCATGCTTATGGAGATGAACATTTACTGTGAAGTGTATACATTTTTTGAGTCACATTGACTTGTCTATTAAATTAAGCTACTACTGTTTATACCAAGCTGAGTGTATCTTTCCGTATTCTTTCGTATGTACAAGATACAATTCTCCATAAAATTCAATCCAATTCAATATCCAAGACTGATTCATATAATATACCATGGACATGAACTGTTATAATGCGGGAATCAATCGCTGTTCGACTTGTAACAAAAAGGATGAGTGATAGTTTAAACTGAAAATTAACCAACCCTGAACTCCTCAAGAAGTTTCATAATATATCATGATAAAAAATATATGAAACGGAAAGGATGATTTCAATGGATGGGATTGATGAAAATCTCAATTTGATAAAACTTTTCTACATTTTCTACATTAATACATTTGATAAACCTTTTACAAAATTTGATATTACCTGCAATTTAACTATGTCTTTTTTCCACTATAATAGTCCATGCAAATCTTGGATTTCAGTTTTGTTCTTATGAAGAACAGTGCTGCCAGATTGCTTAGTAGCCGAGAAAGCTAAGTAGGCCGGTCACATTTTGAACAGAAAGAGAAACAATGCGTATCAAATTGCCATGAGATTCCTTATAGAATCCTGAGTTTGCACAAGCTATGGTTTAGCCTGGTAAGCTAATAGTGATTGTAGGAATTTTTTCTTTAGATAAAGTATCACCTTCATCAATCATATCATATTCATCAATATTATAGAGATTAAAATCTTAATATTATAGAGAGGTTCCTCACAAGAATATTATTGTTCTACAAATCATGTATAATTTGGTTTTATGTTCGATGAAGTGGGTACAGATCATCCTTGATTTGAAAAACGTCACCTGAAACACAGAAAAAATTATGAGAAATCTGCTGATAGGTGGACGGTAGAAGTTGAATGATCTTGTTCTTTTTGCAGGAGGCGACGAGAGAGGCATCGATCAGCGACCGTCATGACTGGAAAGAAATAACGGCGACATCGACCTCAACACACAACCAGCGGTGAGTCTCTTCATTCAACCCTTCTTCCCTCGGTGAAATTCGCTCGGCAGATCCTCCTATTACGGCCATCCATCTTACGTTTATTGCTAGCATCTATCTCGGCCATCAGGTCACGAGTGGCTCACAAGATTGGGCGTGGGGGTTTGGGGATA
Source organism: Laodelphax striatellus (assembly GCA_017141395.1). NCBI lineage: Eukaryota > Metazoa > Arthropoda > Insecta > Hemiptera > Delphacidae > Laodelphax > Laodelphax striatellus. The sequence goes on from CM029530.1 coordinate 15,765,449, forward strand.
ACTCACTACAATCGGAATGAGAGTGAGCAAGGTCTGCTGTCTTTCCTGCAGAAAGACGCTTTCCCCAATATTCAATAATGACCTACTTTTGTGTAGTCGTCATGCCTTTTTTCAAAGCTGTTAGAAATGTAATGAATAAGTTTATTGCTGTGAATTTATTATTTGATAAAACCTTTCGTTTGAGTGTCATAAAACCTGCATTTTACCTAATCATGTGAGTCATATCGCTCTCCAATGACATCATAAACGTTAATAATGAGTTTGATTGTTGAGAATTTGAATTTAGTCTGCTGCGAGACGCCGAAAGATAACCTAATTAGCAGTTCCGGTTATCTTGAAGTGACTTGATACAAAAAAATGCGTTTCCACTAGATTAATTGCTTTCAAATCAAACAAAATTATTAACTTGATAAGTCTGTAAAATCCGCATAATTATTTGAGTTTGAGCGTTCAGATCAGTATGATATTTGAAATGAGAGTACCGTTATCATGTTTATTTTATACTATGGGAATATTCATTGAATCGGGAAACGTTATCGAGCATACATGATATAATGAGTGCATTTTACGTAATTAGAACCTCAACAATGGTTATCAATGTAATTAATATTATTCCAGAAGTTTATACTACAGCGGAACCCCGAATTTACAAACCCCAATTCAATGAATACCCCGATAACACGAGTAACACGAGTTCATTTCAAATCCCCTTGAAACGTACGGCATTCAATGGAGTGTATATAGTAACCCAGTTTTTAAGAGTATCTCAATACAACGAATTTTGCGTATGGTCCCTCGAGCTACACACAGCTATATTATAGAGTGGAGCTACATGTAGTTGGAGTTCGACAATATCACCACATATTTGACCCAACCTGGATACGTTTTATAGTCATGATGGAATTCTTTGAATTTCCCCATTAATTTGTTTTTGGTGAAAATCGATTCTACAGAAATAAGTACTGTAAGCCATGATAGAGTGGATGAGGTTGAAATTTCCCCTACATTGAGTAAGTACTAATAGTAGTAAATTTCCTTTCTTTACAGCTCCTCTACATGCCTTCGACTGAATTCTAAAACTGAGGCTACACCTCAGCGCGCACCAAAAGCTGCAAGCGAGTGAATTTTTGTCGCTCAGCTATTGGGCCTAAGGTCAATATTGATACTCTCAGAAACTTAATTATCTATTAATTCATCCAGGCTTATACTGAAATAAACAACTATTTTGAATGTATCATTGATACAACAGTGAATAGGCCTAACATTTATTTAATGCACTTTTAAAAAGATGGCTAATAATTTCATAAAGTTCAACTTTGTCAATAATTATGTCCCCAGGGCGGTATCAATTATAAAAAAGCCATCAAAAGTAATTCGTGAGCCTGATGTTCGACAAGTATTAGGCTACGTGTTTTTTTACGTAATGCCAGGGTGCTTTATGAAACGTGTCGGGAAGGAAGTCTATTAGACGAATCGAAGTTGCCGGAATTGTTGGTGGCCGATTTGTGTTGAATTGATGGGGGGGGGGGAGGTGCTGGAAGGGGTAGAGAGAAGGTTAGCAGCTGGCCAAAGAGAACTGCGCACTTTCCAGGAGGTAGTTTTATTCCCGATACTCGTCTGCATGTGGCACTCACCCTGTACTACACTGGCACGCTTTCCATCATTCTTTCCTGCCAACAGTCTCTCTTTCTAGCAGCGCCCCATTAAGACTTGAGTCACGAACTCCCACTAAAGGCTCTTTCCTCTCTTTTCTCCAGACGATTCCGAGTCGTTCTTCAACTGGCTCTTTCCCACCCCCCTCCATCCCTCCAGCTGTGATAGCATCCTCTCCCATCGTCATAACGGACGAATCGTTGAAGCGAATTTCCATATCGTTGCATGACTCAAATCACCCTCGTTAAAGAAAGCCTGGACGTTTTTTCTCTTCTTATATTTATTCCGTCATTTCTTCTCTTTCTACAGCTGACGACCCAACTGTGTTGAGCTGTTTAAATACCGCCATATTATTCAAATGAACTCGATTCCATGCCGTTTTTCTTCGAGAGCATATTTTCGAACTATATAAATTTTCCATTGTAGCGGCCAACGAGCTTCGAGGGATCAATTGTGGACGTTTGCTAATACCAGTTTGAATGCGTTCACAATCCAATCAGTGGTGATCATTCATGTAGAGAAAATGAGAATTGAATTTTTCCATTTTCTCGAATCATTGGTTCAATTCAACCAGTCCAGCAGGCCTTTTTGTGACCCTTTTCTTTCTTACGCTTTTCATGCTTCTTCTCCACTTTCACATTCCTTTTCAACTCTCTGCTGATTCATTCAAAATTGCTCGATGGAAGTTGAAGACGTCAACAGAGTCAACCATCATCAAAGCATTATTATCAAAGTGAACCATGTCAATCAAGTAAAGTCTTATACAGAAGTAAGATTGCATCATCATTTTTTGCAGATCTTATCCAGAGTGAACAAATAATGACATGATAAGAAATAGCGAATGAAGCGAGTCTGTATTTGTCTCATATTATTCATGAAGATCTAGATCACATCACATCTAGATCTTTCAAGATGTAGTGATTCAAATGAAAAGGCTGCTCACTAGTTTTCATACTACTATGTTCAATGTACATTATAAGTTCTACTATCTGTATTTTACAGACCCACAGAGAAGTAAAGAGAAGTTCCAGACTCAGAAGTTTACAGAACCACAGAGATGTTCTTTATTTCCCCATGACAGACCACAATTTTCAGATTTTAAAAATTATCTCGAAATAAAATGTGTTATTGTTATACAACGTGCGAATGTTTATTAGCTTCTTTCCACATTGCAGAGAGTGTAAATTTACATAAATGAATGGATAATTATTAAGGTTGGATTACAATTTCCTGTAAAATCTCTCAATATGCTCTCTTATCCAAGCGCATCCGATGGAAATCATATCCGGTCAAGTAAAGTTCTCGAATAATGAGTAAATTGAGTTCACTGGGTTCTCGAATCATCTCATTATAGTATTAAGTACGGCAATGAACAGAGTGGAAGCTGTTGCTCATCCTTTTTGTGGTATCGAGAAACCCTTAATCTGAGATCACTTGCTTTGTTAAGTGATGGAGAACGACCAAGAAGTTCGTTGTAATTAGACAGTAACAAGGAAACTGCTGCAGAGCGGCTTGAGAGCATTTGTAGAGCTGTGAATGTGTGTGTGAGTGAGTGGGTGGATGCGTCTCGGAGAACGTATATTGCCTTCACGAAGGAAGTGATACGTTGGAGTTGAAGTTGTAACATCACTGTCTCGATGTACCGTCTCCGAGAGAGTTCCGGTAGTTACTTTTCTTCTTGCTCCTTGCGACATCCTTCTCAGACTCTCACAATTGTCGGTAGTCAAGTTCTTCTCCGATAACATTGTTCCATCCTTTTCCATTAATTCTACACTCTAGTTGTACTCTTCCACTGAATTCCCATTTTATTACTTCTTTCGAACTCAACTGAAGAGTTGAATGAGAATGTAATAGAAACAGCAATCGAACGTCTGGTTTAAACAATAAGCTGTTATATCAATAAATAGAAGTTTCATTTTTCACAATATAATTTAAGATTTCAGATCTGCACTCTGGGTTGTGTTTGTTGAAAGCGATATGATTCTGAAATATGCTGCTCAGGCATATGCATCATCTCCGTTGGAACGCAATTCAAACTATGGTTTAGTGAATCTGTAGTTTGAACCGAGTTCAAACCATCGTTTAATTTTAGTTTGAACGGAGAAGGTGTGTACGAGAATCAGTATACGAGAATAAAATTAATTTTTCCTATGAGGCAATAAAGTAAGATTACTCAAAGGAAAAGAAGATATGGAGTTTCATATGTTTACCATTGAATTTCTTCAACTAAAAATCATGCAACTGTGAATTTGGAAGAGAATATGCAATTTTCCAACATCTTAACCTCAGTAACAGAGCGTTTCTAGACCAATGTATGTAAGATTTTTTTAATGTTCCTGATCAGTATAACAACCCCTTGAAATATTAAGATTTCTATGCGGAAGATTCATCATACGAAGAATCATAAATCAGAATATAAATATCAGTGTCTAAAAAGTAGATTAGCACAGAAGAGACAAGAATTCGATTTGTCCATGGTGGTAGCCGTAGTATAATCGAATAGCCTTCAAAATTAGGTCATCTCTGTAACGATTACATCCATTTAGATCGAAGCAATCTTCTACTGGTGAAAGGAACTTATCACAGAAAAAATTACTACTGTTGCGGGATACATTGATCTTTCAAAAGGTCGGGTTATCATAGATGGATGTCAAGAGCTTATACCAAATAACCCCTTTCTCATCTTAAAAAGTGAAAATGTCTGTCCATTTCCATCTCCAAATGAATAATGAATTTAATTTTTGGTTACAGTATTCAGGTTGAGACAGGCACCAAAAACTGGTGCGCCAATTGGATGATAATGTGGCAGGTTGTCATGAACAGGCGAGGCCGGTGTTTTTGCGAAACGTTTTTAATGAGGATGGTGTTGTTGGGCGGTTGGGTACAGAATCGAGTGAAGTGCGCTGCTGTTGAAGAGCGAAGCGTTCTTCACCCCACGTTAGTTATTCAGATGAGCGGAAACGGCGAACAATGTTTGCAGTCATGCGATGAATATGAAAATTTTTAACCGTGCCGTCCTCACTAATAGTTCTGGCCGGAAAATCGACTAGAGTGCCTTTTCCGTGACCTGAACTCTAATTGCCTCATTTTTTTCGGGGAAGTGCGGCGTACATCTCAGACGAATATGGAAAATCGATGGGAAATTATAAAGGAGGAGAACATAAAGCCCTTGAATGGTATTGGAGGATGTCAAGAAGACGAGTGCTGGAGGCACAAGATAAATTTGACAATGGAAGATTCAGTGGAACCTTCATTTCAAATGGGGAATGGGTCTTCAATCTTCCCTCCACTAAGTACCATCCCGGATTTCCATTATGATTTGTTGAACCCCTCGTGATTGTAAAACGGGAAAAGCTCAACCTGAATATTTGGAGTTATATTGAGGTGTGGTTGTAGAATGGATTTCGTTGATAAAATGTAATTCTTTCCATTCAGAGTTTCAAATTTTATCGGTTGAATTCAACGTTCAAGCGCCTTGCCTAATGAAAGGAATGATTTGCAAATGAAATTTTTAAAGCTTATCACCAAATACAAACACTAATGAGCATAGATTTATAATGGAACCTATTATTTTTCTAAAGAAATGTTATAAAACTTCATTAATTTCCTGTCATTTGATATGAAAACATCAGTATTTTATTATTTGATATCTCCATATAATTATCTACCTCTAATAACATTCTTATGAGAATGAATAGTTAATATACAGAAATGATGCATCCCCGCTTCCGAGATATAGGTGTCAAATGAAGATATCTGATATTGAAATAGTTGACATTTTGCGTTTATTTGAAAATTAAAATAAAAACATTTTACGTTAGTATGTTTTTGTATTTCATTTTTTTCTATAAACTCACTAGACTCTGTGAAGAAATACTCTCTTTTAATTTAAAGAATTTTTCAAAGTGATCAAGAATTTATGAGAATCGTCCAGTGGAGTAAAAATATCTTATCAATCGAACATAATAGTAATTGAAGAGAATAAGGGATGAGAAGAGAATAGGAATTCGGAAGCATTTTAGAAAAGTAGATAACACAGTGAATAAATCACAGTTACCAATGAGTCTTCCTTGGACATACAAAAATCTTCCGAATCAACCTTGAACATTAAAATGTTCTAATAATCTTTTGATGGACCGATTCATCCTGAGTTTTCTTTATGTTTTCACTAATCTAATCTGATCTGATCTAATTTTCAGTTATTCATCATTCATAAGCTGTGAGAGTAATTTATTGACAAAAATTTATAGTAACCAGGAAAAGTTACCCTAAAAAACATGGTTCTTGTGAATGAACTCATAACCATTGATATCCAATCAATCTGAACAGGAAAACTGTGTATCCCCTGAAAAGGTATCCGATTTTCTATTAAAGTTAGCCGATATTCTATTCATTATATCGTGAACAAATATAATATAGGAACAAACTAAATTAATGAAGCTGGCAACGTTTTTTACAGGTTGCAATTCAACAATCGTAATTAATAGTGTTGATAGTATTCTGCAGTTATGACTGGGTGATTGGAATACTTCAGATGAACGTGAATTTTATGAGAGGTAATGGAAAAGGTAATGGAAAAATGATATCACTCGATTTCAATCAACAAACAACCCATTGTAATTTTCCCAGCACGTTCATTGGAATCAACTGATTTCTGTCCAAGATAACACGATTTAATGAATATCGAGCTTCTGGCTGTGACTCCATTGAATATTGCTGGATACTCATCACTATTCTGGAATTCCCTTCAAATTGTTACAAGCTCCTGGACAACAATTTCTGAGAGAAAAATATTTCACAAATACATCGACGTATGGTACTCTCCCACAAATAGAGTGGTTAATGAACATAGTAGGCTTTCTTGAATTCATCAAGATTTTGTTTATGGGTTACTAAAATAGTTCAATCATTCAATGAGATATTTTTGCCACTCAACTATTCATTGAATGCCTGCCCCAGTTGATGTTATCGACTGTCCTGTCATGAATGATGTCCTGTTATGTCTATCTGACTGATGATGATGTTTACCTTCATACGCAACGCAAAACAACTGGCACTCACATTTTTTTTTCAATTCAAATGAAAATTCAGGAAATTTATTAATCATAATAGTTCACGTGTTATCCACCTTAGCGAAAAGGAAGATCACTTCTTAAATCCTCTTTTCATTATTCCCATTGCTTGAGGATAAAATCCATTATACAGCTTATTGTGCAGATACGGCTCATTTGAATAAATTAAATGTAGAGACAGGATCACAAAGGGAAACAAAGTCAGTTCTAATTGAAGACTAAGGAAGAGAGTTTAGAAGATTGAATCATCGGGGTCGAAGAACTTACAAGAGGGATAACGATGAATTATTTATGAAGACTAATAAGAGAAGTAAAATAAACATCGGCTGATGAAAAATGTTTATCCATTGTTGTTTCAAATGAGCTGATTAGGCAGGGAAACTGAATTGACTTATCTAGTTACCTTCGTTTTCATTTAACGAATTGGTTTCTTGTTTGGCTTCGAGGCTAATGATCCTTTGGCTTTGACAATCGATCCTCAAACATTTAATATTTTCTTTAATCATCTATCCATTATAATCATGCATTTCTCTTGCTCCAGTTTAGTTTATTACAGTTCGTTAGGTTTGAGATAATATTGGATAGAGTGTAGGATGAAATAGTTCCTTAATAAATGAAATTATTGATAATGAAATAGTTCCTCAGTTTCATCAATGAAATGAGATTACCAGTTCTCAAATCTGAGTCAGTCCAAGCGATTTCTCGATTTTGAACTGTAATATACTTTTCATACTTCTTAAACATGAAGATGCATATTCTGGACTCAATGAAATAAAGGCAGGAGTTCCTCAGGGAAGTGTTTTGGGCCCGATTCTGTACCTTCTATTTACAAGTGATCTCCCTTGTCTAGAAAATAATACAATAGCAACTTTTGCGGATGACACAGCAATATTAGCTGTATATAGCAACATCGATAGTGCAACAGCAAAACTTCAAAGATCTCTCAGAAAATTCAAGATTGGACGGTGAAGTGGAAGATCAAATTGAATGAAGCAAAATCTGTTCACATCAATTTCACCAATAAGAGGGCTGGACCAATACCAATTACCATCAATAACCAGGTTGTCCATATGCTAATGATGCCAAGTACTTGGGTATGACCTTGGATGCCAAGCTTCGCTGGAAGGTTCATGTCAAGAAGAAGAGAGAGGAGCTTGGAATAAAATACAAGAAACTCTACTGGCTGATTGGAAGCAACTCCACCCTTTCAATTCCAAACAAAGTACTGCTGTACAAACAGATACTTAAGCCTGTATGGACATATGGTATACAACTCTGGGGGTGTACCAAAGAGAGTAACATCAAAGTCATACAACGTTTCCAAAACAAGGTGCTGAGAAACATTGTTGATGCTCCTTGGTACGTGAGGAACAGCGATCTGCACAGAGACCTGCAAGTTGACCTGGTATCCACCGAAATCCAGAGGCATGCAGAGAAACACGAGGCCCGACTCCACCAACACCACAACGTCGAAGCAATCCAGCTGCTAGACCATGAAGGATTGGTGAGGAGGCTCAAAAGGAAGAAGCCATTTGAACTAGTGTAGTGCTTGATTCAAGTGTCTTGTGTCCAGTGAAAAAGCAGAGCAGTGGTGTGAATGAATGAAACCTAGCTATGTAGTACAGTCATCAGTAGTGTACTTAGATTTAATTGAATTAATTTGAATAAGAGAGCCTAAGGAGGATTACTCTTGTAAAAAGTGCTTAGTAATTTAGGTTAGAAAAAAGTTGCTCATTAGTCTCAAGACTAGATAGCAATCTATCTTTGAAAAAAAAAAAAAAAAAATACTTCTGAAAAACAGAAATACAGTAGATGCATAAAGAAACAAAGCTCAACGTGTGAACCCAACTTACAGCTCACGGTCCATGTTGTTTATTATGTATTGTTGTTTATTTTTTATGTTGTTTATTATGTTGATCTTTCCAAATTATGATTGATAATTCTAATCATTGTCTTGCTAACAATCACAGGTAGTTGTAGTAGGTAATAGAGATAAAATAGAAAAATGCTTCAGTCTTCATTACATTCGAAATAAAAAATAAATAATCATCTCACACAAATTTACAGCTTGATCTCACCATCGCCAGCCGGAAATCATTGATGATTAAATCAAGATATCATATTTTGTGCTCACTTTCAGAGTTCTTTGCTAACATTTGATGTTCTGAAGTCAGCCTCAGGAAGAGATCTTAATTGAGGAGATTTTAAGAGATGCAACCAGAAAAATTGAATTTCTTTTCTCGTTCCAGTATTAAAGGAGAGTTACATTTTCTTTAAATACTTTTCTCTTGGCTCTACTGTTTCGACCAACCAGGATCAACTATTTTGTATCAGCTGATCCCATTTTATTAGCATTGTACTGATCCCGGATCAAAATTGATCTTTTTGGTGCAACCCTACATACCAGTATTATTGATCTTATTTCATTGTAACAAAATTCATGAAATGAACAAATAACACGTTGTCTCAATGATAAAATTTGGTCTAAATGTAATAAGGTGATCAAGTATGGAGTTCCCGAGCCATTCATTCCTTGATTCCAATTACTATCTATAATCGCTACCTTTCATTATCCCTTATTTGTTTTTGGAATAGCAACGTCATTCATTCCAGTCCTAAAGTGAACAAACAGATGTGATCACATGTGAATTGCGATAAACAGAAACGAGTGAGCCTCTTATTCGTTATTGCCATTATCCTGCCGTTGCAGGATAAGAGGAAGGTGAGCCCATGGGAGAATGGAGCTGATCCCTATCAGCCGTCTAAGCTGTTCTTAGACTGTGATTCGCCAGTTTTTTATTCGCTCTTGTCACGAGTGGATTTGCTGTGTCGTTTTCATCCTTCTCTTGGGAAAAGTTGATTACAACATCGTTAAGTATTTTCTTACAAGCGAAATGGGATTTTCAATTAGGGCAATTCAATAAACGATCACTGAAAGGGCTGGCTCTGGGCGGGAGTATTTTTCATTCAGTCTCTCCTATTCCCCTTGCATTCCCTGAAAGTGTATCTCTTCCCGTCTAGAGCGCACCAAAAGATATATTCTCAATAGGAGCCAGAAAAAGTAGGGAACATAAATAGGAACCTAGAGAATTGAATGGTTTCTCTGTGAATTGGAAAATTGCTAGCACTTTATTCATCATGGATTCAATGGAGGAAAAAAGTCACGTTGTGACAAAGGTTTTAATAATATTCAATGTTGACTCTGAGTTAATAGATCATAGCTCTAGCACTAGCTTATGTGGATTGGATAGATGAAGAGATTTATAGTAGGGGACTCCTGATTATTTCGTGTAGAGAAGTATATTGAATCTTGATTTAGCAACAATGCTGGAGAATTACCTATAGTGTTTTCAAAACAATTTTTCCTTCTGTTTCCTTATCCATTTTATGAAAACTACTCTTTGCAATTGAAAGCCAAGTAGCTTGATGAAAAATTCGAGAATATTCAATCAAAAGCTTGTTGGAAATAAACTCTGAAATATTTTACAGAGTTCTATTGAGTTTGAACCACATTTTACATATTTCAATGGACCCGATTCGATTGATTTGTAAATAGAATTGAAAAATTAAATTTAGTCAATTAATTGTACAAGGAATAATTTCGAGATAATGTATGAATATCAATCTTCCAATAATTAGTGATAGATTAATTAGAAGACGGCCTATGATTCTCAAGTGATGTGTATTCAACTTTTCTAGAACAATATCAAGTCCTCCTGCTTATAGATCCCACGTTTCCCTTTTTTAAATTGGAGAACTTCTCATAAAATCTAGATTCTATGCTGGGATCTCTGAATGTATTAGGAAATTGAATCGTATATTCAATGTACTTCAGAGTAGAGCGTTTCTTCATAACATTAACGTTCTTCTATTTTCAACTTAGTACTTTGTCGTAGAAGCTTAGTAATAAATGTCACTAGTGTGATTTGCCTAGAATTGCAAATACATATAATTAATATACAAATGAACTGATAAAATATTAATATAAACAGACCGCCAGAGCAAAATCGGATGTTATTAACCGGTGGATTGAAACGATGACTCAATAATTTGGAATACTGATAATAAGATGTAGGTCGAGATTTTTCTGTTACACCTAGAATGGGAGTTTTTCAAACCACAATGCATACTGGTTTCTGCGCATATCCAGGAATATAAATGTATTAGCTAATCAAGGATGTTCTACAATTACGAATGTCAGGAATACGGTTCTGGATAAAGGATAGATCTGACATAACAGTATATTATTGTGGATACAGTGTAAGGCGCATCATTGATGAGCTACAGAAGAGGTGACAGAAGAGCTTTGAGGCCTGGAGCTACAAGCTATTTATGCTTGGAGTGACGCGATAGTGTTCACCTGTCCGTATAAATCGGTAACAGCAGTGAATAGGAGCAGGACTGCAGTGTGTGATCGATAAGCCAGCATAGAGTAAACCAGGGTATTATAATATTATCGCGCAGGCTTAAAGCAAGTTTTCCGATATCGAAACTGGAGCCCCGCTGGAACAAGAGCCTGTGCTGTCTACCAGAGGCTTAATGTAAACTTTTCCACGGCGCAAATGCCTCGGATATTGGAAAACCCTTGTGTCTAATCATAGCCGGCCAAATATTTGCCAGGTAGCAGGTTGAAATGAGCGGCTCCACTGAGATTCCGCTCCGCTACAACGCCAGCCAGCCTCATGTCAGCCCTTATTCTTCTTTTCATCAATTAATTTTTAGCTCAGCCAACACTGCACGGCAAAAATCCATTTGTTGATATCGAATTCCAGCCTCAAAACCAGCTCATTTATTGAATATTTTCGAAACGAATCCATCATTCGCTTAATAATGTTGTTCATTGGTTAGGGATTTTGTGCAACAGATACACGTACACGAAAAAGAATATGCCTTTTGACGTGTATTCCAATGTGTTTTCCATAATATGTATGAAAAATGAATTTACTCATTTAAATTTTTTTATCACATGAAAAGTATGAAACGAATTTTTGTTGGCATCATAGGCGTTGTCTATCGATCAAGATGAAATGATCACTTATAAAGATTATCATGCTCATATGAGTCCTTGACTGTGCGTGAATAATGGAATGAGAAATGAATGTTTGAATCTACGGTTTCAGAAGAGATCCGAACCTAGTGAGCCAGTCCTAGTAATTGCTAAGTGAGTTTGAGTGTGGGCTAGAGCATTCCATTGATGGATTATGGTTCGAGAGTCAAATAAAATTCATTTGTAATAAACTGGGAAAAAATTATTTTGCAAGAAAAAAATAATAAAGTCTAGATTCCTAATATTTGATTGATGAGAGCTCAAACTTTTTTCAAGCCAAGTGTAACAGTTTTATAAACATTGATGAACTATAACGATCATGAGTTGAATTCCCATTCCATGATGAATAATTGAAACATAATTGTATGAATTCACAAGAACTGAGAATATTACATCTTCATTTGTTGTGATACAGTTCATCATCTATCATTACCATTAATGTGAACATTTATCCATTCAATGGACAGTGAAGTAGATAGTGGAATAGATTGATCGTATACAGACCTGAACATAGAGTGTCTGTTGAATCAAAGAATTGAACTTTCACTTGAAATGAGATATAAAGTGTGAACTATACTCACTCTACATTATCAAGTGTTATTCACATGGACGTTTATAATGTATAGGTGAATGGAGGTCGAGTGAATGCTGATCTGGAATACATATTGCAATTTAATTCTGTTCAATTCAGTGGTTGGCTGGAAGCCGAGTGATGTCGGTCACATTACTAAATTAGTAATAGGTCTAGGCATGCTGGTCGCCGTTCACAATGCATTACTAGTCTATCCCACTGGACTGAGCTCCAGCCGGGAGCCATATCCGGCCCAGAGGACCCAATTCACTTATATGCGAATTTCAATCGCAAATCGGCTTGAAATGTGGTTATAGCGTTGGTAAGTCGGATGAATGCAAATGCTCCTCCCCCCTCACCCATCGCGACTCCCGGTTAAATAACAGTCGACCATCTAGATCGATAGTATCGTCTCCACCGAAAAATAACATTCCAACTACAGAATCCTATCACGGCGACTTGTTTATCACCGGCTTCCTTCTGACATTTATGTGACACATGAATGGCTGACAAAACAACACACACACACAAAATAAATTGCATTAATAGATCCTTGAAAATGTCAGTGGCAAGTCATGTGACACATGACCCATCTATCACTGTTAGTGGCTGTCTGGAATTTCAAAAGCAGGGTAACATACTGACAGGTCGGCATTAATTTTTAATATGGAAAAGCTGTGTCATGTATTATATGAAATTCTTGCGGATAGTTCTAAAGCAGATCTATCGATTTAGAATGACATTAAATTTTTCTACTTTAGTCTTCCTTCACTAACTTCCCTTATGAGTTCAAGGAACCATTTTTTTCGGAAGCTTTTACACAATTATTATACTGTACTGCCAAATTTCGTTAGTAATCTATTCCTATCAAAATTGTTTTCTCATATTTCTATTGTATTGTTACAATAAGAATAACATCCCTTCAAAATAGCTTATTTGTTCATTAATATAAGCGCGTATTCGTTTTACGACGCTTGTCGACACCTTGTCAATTATGCTAACATTCATAATAATCTCTTCATTTTCAGTTTATTTAGTGTATGAGGTCTATTTTTATCTATTTTGATCAACAGTACAGTGCGTTCATTATTAAGCCGCGCACATCAACAATTTTTTAATCAATGTATTTTTTTACCTATTTTGTTATTGATATAACATTAATAATAAACATAGAAACTTATAAACAGATATATTTCATTATTTCCAACATCTTATGTCTTATAAAATACCTTCAAAATGACTTCTTTGTTCATTAATATTAGCGCGTATTCATTTTACCACGCTTGTCGACACCTTGTCAATTATGCCAACATTCATAATACTCTCTTCTTTCTCAGTTTATTTAGTGTATGAGGCCTTTTTTTATAAATCCTTTCTTTAAAATAGCCCCTTAGGAAAAATCTTGAGGCTTAATTTGGGAGACCGTGGGGGCAACAACCTGCTCTTGGGAAAACGACATGCTAAGCGTATCGTAATCTAAACAATACTGCAGACCTAATGAAACCCGTACGCACAATAATGGGGTTCAAATCTGTTGTCTGTGATACTATATTGCGGTAGCCACAAGAATTGATATGAAAACCATACTATTTACATGCTCTTCAATTTGGATATGCGCGACTTAATGAACTCACTGTATGAGAGAATTTTAAGCATATAACTTGTGGAATGCTGATAACTAAGTGCATTCACTGACCGCACTTCCTCCGCACACTGACCGACTTCAAGTTAATTATGAGAACACAAATCAGTTGAACTTCTGTTCTCATGTCTAATCACACATTTTTTAAACTCCAGATGAATGGAATTTTGAAAATTATATCTTCGATAGATACTTTAACCTTGCTTGCAATGGTTTAATAACAATTTCCGCGCCTTGTCTTCCACCATATTCTAATTCCTCCATTCCGTCTTCTACTCTTTACAAATTCACAAATGTTCAGAAGAAACTGAATTGAGATTTGTTTTAAAATACACTTGAGAGGCACATATACGCACATTCATGTAAATGACAATAATGTATGGAAAAGATTGATTTAAAGGTATTTTTTCACCAATTTTGATATCATTTTTATCAATAGTAAAGGGGGATCTTCCTCATTACATGATGAGGATAACACTGAATTGAACACTTATAATTTACTAATAATAGAACTTTCAAAACTAATTCTTCTATCAAAACTTTGATATGAACTTTCATATCAAAACCATGGTTTCTCACCTCCATAATAGTTATTATACTTATTTTATCAGCAAGAAGAGAAAATAAACTAATGGATCATAGAGTTTTTGGAACAGGAGAAAGAAATGGTATCGCATGTGGAGTTACTTGACATAGTACTCAATGAATAAAACTTCGTAGGTAATAGAGGAATCAATAAGTTACTTTACTCCATCAATTTAGTCTTCAGAAGTCAGGAAAAGCTTTTTATTTCAAGGAAAAGCTTATTTGAACTTTGTTGAACACTGACTATCAAGCTAAGCTATCAATTACGATAGGAAAGCAAAGCAAGTCTCCACATAGTAGAAGGTCAGGAAAGACTTTTCAACTTTCTAGAACATTGTCAAGCCGAGGGGAGCAGGCAGGATATGATGTGACTGGGGTAGGTCAAGTGCAATGTAGAAAGAAGCCTTGTGCGAAAACAATAGTTGCGCGCAAGCGGTATCGATCGAGTTCACTCTCTCATACTAGCACTGTCTCACTCTACCAGCCACCACCCATCGCCACCCAACTCAACCCACCCACCCATCCTCCCACTCATCCTGATGCACCTTCCGCCATCTATGTCACGGTCGAACATTCTTTCCTTGGGGCATTGCTGTTTCACTGTTCTGTGTTTTGCGGAAGATCAGTGTAGTTCTCGGTCTCGTTGCTCGAAAAAAAGGCTCTAATTGGAATCTTTGTAATAGAAAATCCTCTAATTAATTTTTTGGTCAGGTAGTTTGCAACGGAGATAGCTTGAAAGGAATCTGGGTCACATTTCGAAACGCTTATAGTGTGTGAGAGGTGTGCACTGTGCATACCATAAGAAATTAAGAACTGAATTATGAAGTTTTTTGATATTAATGAATCTGTGCTTAACATAGTATCATCATATATGAAGAAGAATAGGAACTTGGAGAGTTAGGTGTTGGAGCAATGGTGCCATGTGTAATCAGATTCATTTAATTTGATGCTCGCCAATAGATAGATAGATAGAGAGATATTATTTCTCGACGTTGCTGATGACCGTAGAGTACGATGGCAAAGGAATAATATCTCTATATATATATCTATCTATCTAACTAATGCCAAGCGTCAAATTAAATGAATCTGATTATACTAATCAATCGATCATACGATTTTGTGTAAATTTTACATGTAATTCTACTATTGCATGTAATTGTGCTATAGCATATAATTCTTCTATTGGACCATTACAAACCAATTAAAGTTAAAAACAATTGATCAATAACTTTCAAATCGTCTACTACTGATTAATTGGGCGTATAGGTGATTGATAGATTCTACCATAGGTAGCTTATTATACCATACTGCTTCCAAATTTACAAAGAAAACCAAACTATTCAAAATTATTCATATCATCTCGTTTCAATTGACACGGGACATTTATAAAAGAAGGACATTCCTCAAATTTCTTCGATCATCAATAACAATAGTTTTCCATCCGAATTTGCTACAAAGTTTTCTCAATAATACAGGTCTTCTGCAGAATAGAACAGAATTTCAAATTCAAAGGAATTTCAGATCAGCTTTTGCATAGAAGTCTTCCATGTATAATTCTTTGTATTTCAATCTTTTCAACTCTATGAAATCGTTCTATCCAAGAGCATTCAAAAGGAATCTTTATAGTTCTATGCAGAAATGATTGATTGAATAATGCAACTAGTTGGGCTCGTATCCTCTGCAAGGGAAGATGAAATAGAGAATTTCCTGATTTGGATCTATGAGTTGAGTTAACAATGGAATACCGTAGCGATACTTCAAGTGAAAGGTGAATTATAATGAGCACAGACTTCTCCAGAAAGGAAAGAACTGCGAGTCAGTAATGATCTTAGTTATCGCAATGACAATGGCGTATCTCTTTGGAGGTTTCCAGGAAAAAGGATTTTCATAGTCCAAGAAAGAATTGCTTTTGTACAGACGAGATCTTGAGATTGAAGTATTTATTCTCATCGAAAGAGTCTTTTTTAGCGTGTAATCTTATTGAGAGATTATATCGGCCAAGTCGTCGACGATATCTGCCTCCGCAGTGCCTTTTCCTTCCTACTTCGGTTGATCCTTCCTCGGACCATTCCCTTCCGCTGACCGATTCCTTTCAACTTCAAATGGCGGAACCAATTTTGTAGCTGAACGAAATTCAATAGAACGAATCCAATCCAGGATTCAATCGAGAGACGTTTATAGTCGAGCTGGTATTATTGAATGGCTGAGTCAAGCCGCCGCCGGTTGTATTCCGAGCTGTATAGATAAAGCGCTATTTTTCTATACAGAACTCACAGAACACCTATCTCTTACATGGTTGTTGTTCACTCCTTTCGCTTATCCATTGGTTTTTGTGAGCATCACTATCACCCACCTCTTGACTCATATGAATCTATTGAAATTTCGAGTCAAAGAGTCTTTCAAATTTCATGTTTCTTTCACTAAAACAATAGATATATTACTCTATCAGGAAAAAATATTATTTTTAGGTTTATGATGGATTTAAACATTTTAATAGAATATTTATTTCATTTATTTCAAAATGTAATTTCTCTTCCACTAAAAAAATATTTATATTATTCTATCAGGACAAAAATATTTTTTATAAGTTTATAATAAATTTAAACATTCTAATAGACGTGATAGAGGCTGTTTTAATATTGCTTATGACGTTTATAGAAGAGCTATTCAAATTTATTTATATTATTTATCTCCTTAACATTTCAACGCAAAACATTCTTAAAAAAACATGAACTTGACAGGTGACTTAAAATTTTATTCTTCCTCTGGTCAATCAATAGCAGTCACAGTAGCCTACATTTTACTAAAGATTTTACCATTGGATAATGACTGTACCATATCTATTATTATCCATTATATTATAATATATTGATATTATATTGATTTATTATATATATTTCCTATTATATCGTATTATCTATTAACTTGCATTGACGATGAAACGGCATACTTGTTATATATAGGAAACATTAACAACTTATTCAGTGTGTTATTCATTATCTTGAATAGTGATTGGAAATTTGGTAAGTCTAAACTTGCTGTTCATTGAGATGAATTCAATGATCGAGAAGCGAAAGAGAACGGTTGTTTTTGTGCGGGCGCTCTCTTATCTGCTTACTGACAGATAATAAATGTGAAGTTCGTTCTATAATAGTAAAGTGTGCTCGTTTATGCCGAATATTAATTCTCGTGAATAAGGACAAGTCCATTTGTTTTCGTGTGATCTCCGATTCAAAAGTTATTGAATCAATCATGTCCTGCAAGGGTTGTTCAAAATCGGTGCGCGATATTGATGCTGTTACCTGCAATGACTGCCACGCGAGTGTACATGCGAAGTGCGTCAATCTCAAAGCGGACGATCTAAAGTCTATAAAAGCGAACAACAAGACTTGGAGATGCGACGACTGCACTGAAGAACGTCGGAAAAGTATTGCCCTGGAAAACACGGCTGCTGAGGGTGAGTTGAGCCTGAAGGACATTGTTGCGCTATTGAATAACATACGCGATGACCACAGACGCATTGAAAGAGACCTCGGAAGATCAGTCGATGCCTGTCACAACGCAATGGAAAAATTAACAAGTGATTTTAAGAAGCAAAGTGAAAAGTTAAGCTCCTGTTTGGGGACGATCGAGTCCCTAACTGGGGAAATACTCAGACTGAAACAGGAAAACTCCATTCTTAGAGAGCAGGTTGAGGACTTGGAGCAATACTCAAGAATCAACATGATAGAAGTCAGAGGAATTCCAGAAGAGCCCAACGAGAATCTTGATTCTATCATTTGCAAGATGAGTGAAGCCCTCGGTCATAAAATAGCCTCAGAAGCGATAGATGTTTGTCATAGAGCAGGAAAAAGGGATCGCTCGGGTCCATCGCCTATCTATGTTAAGCTGGTCAGAAGAAAGGATAAAGAAGAAATTCTCAGGAGAAGAAGGGTGAAAAGAGATTTCTCCACACGTCACCTGAACTTACACATGGATACGACGATCTACATTAATGAATGCCTGGCACCAAGTAGAAGAAGAGTATTCACCGCAGCAAGAACGGCGTGGAAGGAGGGAAGATTCAAGTATCTTTGGATAAGAAACTGCAGGATCTTGATAAGAAAGGCAGAGGGTAGTCCGGTAATTGAGTTGAAGTCGGATGAACAGTTACGTAATCTTATCAAAAAAGACTTATCAAAGTAAAAGATTAAGATTACAATGATAAGAGTATAATGATTAAGTTTTTTATTTCAATAGTTTAAAAAACAACTAAGCATAAAAAATAACGAAGTGATTATCATTCATCAGAATATACGCAGCCTTCGAAAGAATTTTGACAATTTCCTTGCCCATATAATTCAAATGCAGTTTAAACCAGCTATCATAATCTTAACTGAAATATGGATAGAAGCGAATGAAATGTCTTTATATAAGCTTTCTGATTATACTACTGTAGGTGAGTTCAATAATAATTATCGAGCAGGAGGTACTCGTTTATCTAAGAAATGATATTGAGTTTGAATCGACCAGGGTTGATTTCATATCGGCGGATTGTCTTTATTGTCGGTGCCTATCAGGGCGTTTCCTTTTCATTTTGACTGTTTACAGATTACACCAGTACTCTTGCCGTTTATACATAAATGAGATAAACGAATACCTGTTAGATTTAAGTGAAAGGGGAAACCACCCAAGACCTTTTTTCATTATCGGCGACATAAATATTAACTTGCTAGCTAATGAAAATTTAGTGGATGAGTATAAAATTACAATGAGTGCATTTGGTCTGGAATCACTTATAAATGAGCCTACCCGCTTAAATAATGAAAACAATGGAACTTGCTAGATCACGTCTTTGTCCAGATGTCAAGGTGTCAATTACAGGAAGCAATATTAAAATTAAAGCTGATATTGTTCATCTTGATATTACTGACCATTCATTAATTAAAGTTATAATAGAATATCCTAACGTTACAGAAAGATTAGGAAACACAACAGAGGATAGACGCGATAAAAAAGAAAATTAATTTTAGAAAACTTACAGATATTTTAGCAAACACAAAATGGGATGATATATTAGGAGAAACTGAAAATCTTGACATTCAAATCACCTGGGAAAACTTCATAGATTATTTACAGAGAACAATTAAAGAGTCAGTAACTATAAATCAAATATCAACAACTAAAAAATTCAAGCCAAGATCCGAATGGATCACAGAGGATCTAATAAACAAAATAAATTTCAAAACTACCTTCATAGAATATCACAACAACAGCCAAATAACATACGAAATAAGACAAACTTCTTTAGATATAGAAATAATCTAAGAAATGACGTACGGAATAGAAAACAAAATTATTTTTTAAAGTTATTTGATTCAAGTAAGAATAATATTAAGGAACAGTGGAAGATTGTGAACCGATTGTTGGGACGGAAAAAGGAAAACAATGGTATTAGCGAAATAAATCTGTTGAGTGGTGAGGTAATAAAAGATAATTTGCACATGGCAAATGAGGTTAATGATTTTTTCTGACAGTAGTTGAAAATGATAGATCAAAGTTGGAATCATGTCCAGAAAAATGTGGAGTCCCGTATGGCTGAGCTATTTCCTATACAAACCCCAGTAGAATCAATTTTCCTACACCCAGTAACGTCTTTAGAAATTGAAAATATTGTAAAGATCTCAAGATAAATACGGCACCTGGACTTGATGGAATATCAACCCATATAATAAAATATATTATAGAATACATCAAGGACGTGCTGACAAAATTGTGCAACCTTAGTCTTCAGAAAGGAATTTTTCCCACAGTATTGAAAAAGGCTATTGTAATCCCTATTCAGAAAACCAACAAAAATAAAAATATCGATAATCTTAGACCTATTACTCTGTTATCCATTTTTGCAAAGGTGCTGGAGAGAGCAATGAAAACCCGAATGCTGAGCTTCCTAAATAAAACACTTTTCTTCAGTAAGAATCAGTACGGTTTCTTAAAAATAAAGGAACTGAAGAAGCTATAAGCACTGTTATCCAGGGTAAATAAAAGCTTCAACAACAATATGAAATGTTCTGCAATCTTTTTAGACATCTCCAAGGCTTATGACTCCATAGAGCACGAAATGCTGTTAGAGAAGCTCAATAAAGTAGGAATTAGAGGTATATCTAATGACTGGTTCAGGAGTTACCTAGGGAATAGGCATCAACAGGTGTGGATAAATGATAAGCTCAGTAATATAGGGTTAATAAAGTTCGGCATACCACAGGGTTCCGTTCTCTCAGCTGTACTATTTCTTATTTATGTGAACGACTTATGTAATGGAAAGATTTTGGGTGATATAGTGTCCTATGCAGATGACACTGTTATTTTTTATGAGGGTCAAAATGATTTTATTATTCACAATAACATGCAAACTGATATGGAAGGAATTCATTGGTGGTTTTGTAAAAACAAGTTGTTGTTAAATGCAAAAAAATCTAATCCTCTCCAAAAAATTCTCCAAAAAAGAATTCGTCACCCGTCCCCTACCCCCGACCATATTGAAAACGCTGGTGTGGAAACTGAAACTTGTGTACCAAAGAAAAATCCAAAAAATTACAAACTTTCAGTAGGAAAATGTTTTGATATAGCCTAAATAAGAACCCGTCTCCCTCTGCAATATACATTTATACATACAATATAATAATTATATGTAGAACCCAAACAAAATGAAAAACTCTGTTCTGGAAGCCATTGACATTGAAGAAAAAATTTGGAAGAAATTTTGGGGAGGGCGAGGGCGCTCAATCTCACCCACTTAAAATCACGAATTAGAAATATGGTAAACTTTCAGGAATCATACTATCAGTGTTTGAGCTAACAAGTTTTATGAATTTTCTAAATTATTGAGCGCCCTCGCCTCCCCAAAATTTCTTCCAAATTTTTCTTCAATGTCAATGGCTTCCAGAACAGAGTTTTCATTTTTGTTTGGGTTGGCTTCATATAATTATTATATTGTATGTATAAATGTATATTGCAGAGGGAGACGGGTTTCTTATTTAGGCTATATCAAAACATTTTCTTACTGAAAGCTTATAAATTTTTTTTGGATTTTTTCTTTGGTACACAAGTTTCAGTTTCCACACCAGCGTTTTCAATAGGGTCGGGGGTAGGGGACGGGTGACGAATTCTTTTTTGGAGAATTTTTTGGAGAGGATATCAGTTTTTTTTTAATCACCTTCTTGTTATGGAGGTAAAACACTGCAAACACAATGGATGGGGAGAGAGTTAATTTTTTTTTAAAAGTGAAATGCTATGTTATTTGATAAAAGATATTTTATCCTCACTATTTGGGTGCTACAAAATTATTCCAGCTATAAGTGAGCTATTAGTGAGTTGGTTAATACTGAATGAACAAACAAGACGTTGTGACTGTGTCTGTTGCATCACACCTTATCATTTACTATCCAGACTTTAACGACATATCATTGTAGCAACATTAATTCATGTATAAGCAGTTATCCACAAAGTTTGTTAAATAAGATTGAGATTTTGAACTTAGATTGAAATTTTAACCCATTACGATAGGTCACATGACCACTTTTAATGAAAAAAATATTTTGTAATTGAAAAATGAAATCCTTGTAAAAATTTGCCTAACACCATTATTATACATTCCAGGAACAAAATTCTCAAATTTTCCCCATTAATGATAATGTTTCAAAAAATATTTTCATTGGAATATTCGATTTTCTCCGTGAATTTTAACCCACTTTAATAGATCATATGACCACTTATGAAATGAAATTATGTGTACTTACTGCAACACCACTTAAGTGCAGAAAAACTCTATTTCGTTGATCTACAAATGAAATGAACTGAAGTGAAGATAACACAGTGAAGATATTGTCAAACACTGTCTTTGGCGGAGTAAGCAAAAAATAGTTCGATTATTTGGTTTCACTTGATTTTGTATGATATAATGTGAAACAGTCCAACATTACCTATTACTTTATCAATCTACAAATAAAATAAAGAACATAAAAACCTTCATACCCTCTCACTTCTATCTCTTTCTCAATATTTCTCACACGGCCTGCCTGGCCCAGATAAATGTAAACATAACCTGATCTGTTATTTTCAAATGCTGGTTATGCTGCTTATTGAAAATGTGAAATGTTGCCAAGCTTTCAATTTTAACCACTAGGATCATGACATTTACATTTGATAAAACTTCAAATTCCAAATATTGCAACTTTATCATATTATTATCATTTGGACAGAGCTACAGAGCTTAATCAAACATTGAATGATTTGAAATTTAAAATGTGAGTAGACTTCTACTAATCTACTTGAAGGCCTATATCTCCCAAACTATTAGGCCCACAATGACCAATTCAGTCTCAAATTGTAGGTAATATACTAAATATATTTAATATACTTTGAGAAATATGTTGGATGTCCTATATGAAAAAGTGATACTTCACGGTCAAAATTGACCAAATGTAAAAACAAGTGAAAAATTACGATAATTCAATGAACTTTGAAGAGCTGTATTTTGCAAACGGTTGAGCCTACAATAACAAATTTAGTCTCAAATAGTAGGTAATTGAATCAGCTTTCAAAATTATGTTGAATGTTCTATATGAAAAAATGATTCTTCAGACGTCTTAATTGAAGAAATGTAGAAAAAGTGGAAAAATTCAACAATTTGATAAACTTTGAAGGCCTACATCTCGCAAACTATTGGGTCTACAATAATCACTTTGGTCTCAAATTGTAGATGTTTAAATTATCTTTCAAAACTTTGCTGAAAGTCACATTCGAAAAAGTGATGCTTCACGGTCAAAATTGATCAAATGTAAAACAAGTGAAAAATTACGATAATTTGATGAAAACTTTGAAGACCTGTATCTCGCTAATGGTTGAGCCTACGATAACCGATTAGGTATCAAAATGTAGGTATTTCAATTTACATTCAACCTTATGTTGGATGTCCTTTATGAAAAGTGATTCTTCAGGGTCAAAATTGCGAAAAATTGAAAAAAAGGGTAAATTTTTGTTAATTTTATGAAATTTGAAGAGCTGTATCTCGCAAACGGTTTGGCCTACAATGATAAATTTGGTCTCAAATTGAAGGTAATTTGATATACTTGAAATATGTACAATGTCCTCTATGAAAAACAGATTCTTCAGGGTGAAAATTAGCCAAACGTAAAAAAGTGCAAAATTCCGCCATTTTGTACGATTTTTGGAGATGATCCGGTAGTTTGCCGAGGTCTAAAACTTGGATTTAGCATTCCAGGACTACCATAAACGTTACTAAAAAAGAAACCGACTATCCCATTTCATACAAGGTAGACCCTATTAATTGATGACAATTTTACTGGGCTATTATTGAAAAGGTCGAATTTGGCGGTGGCAACAGTGTGAATCACTTTCAGTTTTTAACCGCTAGGATCGCGACATTTACATCAGGGCACTACCACCTAGAGTTTTACAAAGCCATAGCGCTGCTTGTTCAAAATCTTGTGACGTCATTATTAGTGGATGGGCAGTCTTGTTGTTTATTTTCTACTTTCTCATTCTAACCACATAAGCTACAGCTACACATGGTGTTTGATTTCTTTGAAGTACGGAGTATATTTTGTGAATTCAGAGACTAAAGACGAGTTTTGCTCACTGAGTCAAGGTAAGTTTCAAAATCTAATCATTAACTGATTAATGAACTATTTAAGTGTAATAGCTACTCATAAATTTTTTAAATACTTCTACAATCTTTGCAAATGCTTTGATGGCATACCTAACCTGAAACGTTTTGTTTCAATTATTATAAACTTTTGCAAAGAATTTGAATGCTGTTTAAATGGACAACATTCTAAGTAAAGTGATTGTTAATGTTACTGTTTTCTTGACAGAAACAAAATTCATCATTCGTTCAATGGATTGAGTAGCCATGCATCATGATTTGACAACAATCCTATTGAGTTAACTTCCTTTTCTGGAATGTAATGTACTGCTTTCTAGTGAAAGCTAATTGGAAAAAATTAATTGAGATGTCATTTTTAACAGCATCGAATGCTTTTTGTGTATTATGATTGTAGATACGGTAATCAACGAAATTTATAATTATTCATAAACTATATGCCATCAGCCCAATGATTATGTTGATCATGGGCTTGTTAGCCATGCCATACATTCTGTAAAAGTTATGACTACCATCCCACTAAAATACATTTGATTGAATGCTTCAATTACAGTACTAATAACTCAATCTGCAATAACTTTATGTTATATCATTTCATGCTCAATAATGTTCTAAAATCATTGGAGTCGACTGAATATTGTATCTTTTTTCAGATGCCACATGAAAATGTTGATATAACTGAAGATGATTTGAACAAATTGGACAAAGAGATAACTCTACTGACTGACTACCTATCTTGCAGGATATTGTGTGAATAGTGTTCTAAAAAGATTGAATAAGAACAGTTCATATTGTACATTATTAAACAAATTGTACTGCACATTATTAAACAAAGCCTAATTTAGAATTCAGAAAACATAGAATCCATAAAATGATAAACTATAAATAGTTCCTATTGATTGATATGTAATTCATCTGCAGTATTATTAAATGATACATAATTATATGTACTTATAATTATTTTACTCAGTTCATATTAAACCTGAGTTACAATTTGAAGCACAAATCTCTCCTCATTCCATCCTCATTCTATGGTTGATGTTGATGGGAAGGATGTCCTTGCACATCCTTTTCAAGAATGGACATTTATATGACCAAACTCCGCCATTTCATGTAGATACAAAATCAATTACTTATATTTCCAACGACGTTTATTTAAATAAAATATATCATACTAGTATTAAGTTGTATTCAAAAATCTTGAATTAAAATTTACACCTATAATTATATTTTCATCTAAAAAATCTTTCTTACTTCATGTTTTGTTCAGTTAATCTTATGCTGTATTTATTATTTTTAAATGACGTTCATTGTAATGACTTTTATGACCTAGAATTTAAGCGACATATTTTGTAATCTGCGTGAAGAAAGTGATTATTCTATTCCCTACATTCAACCTGCCTAACATAATATAATATTCTCAACTAAGGAGCTGGAACTGGTTTTTCTCAAAGGCTAATGTGAATTTCTACTAAGAGAAATATTTTTGGGAAATGAGATGTTTTGAATTATTCTTTCTAATAGTTTCTATTACCGTAAAGATTTTTAAGTTGTTAAGCTGATCAACATTCAGCCCATCGACCACTGATGACGTCATAACCTAGCACTATGGCTTTGTAACTCTAGGTGGTAGTGATCAGGGCCACCTAGGAACATGGTCTAGCTAGACACTGAATTTAAACGTGCAGCTGACGTCATCACATCGAGTCCATAACAACTGATGTTTACAACTCATGCCTCCATTGAAATTGGAATTCGTGTTTGGTTTTTCTCGTCTCGAGTTCATTTCAACTGCACAATTACCTTTTGGTGGGTGAGTAGGTCTATTTATTTATTTTCAAATAATAAAAATTTAAATATTCAAACTTGGTTGTGATCAGTGACTGTTCATGAACAGTATAGTGGAGTAGTAGGCCACTTAGCCGTGACGTCACATTTCGAGTGTCTAGGCCTTGTTTCTGGGTGGCCCTGTTTACATTCGATAAAAAGCTTCAAATTCTAACTTCAAATTGCAACTTTAATTTTCATTCGGACAGAGCTACAGAGCTTAATCGGACATTAAATGACTTGAAATTTTAAATTTAAATAGTTTAAACATGTCTTCAATCGCTTTTGGTAGTCCGAAATCTCAACTCATTACAGATTTTTCACACCAAGTGCTCAAAGTTGAAAAAAATTGAAAAATCCCAAAATTAGTAAAATGACAAAATACCCGCATATAGTATCTTCGCTAATTTATATCGTAGAAATTTCTTTATTATTTTAAATGAAAGCGCTCAAAAATCTAAGAAAATAATGTCATTACAACATTTTAAAATTTTCACTACCTTCCGCGTAAATTGAGATGGCGGCATGCAAACATCAAAGGGAAGTTCGTTACAGAATATATAGTAGTCCCGGTCTTTCATTCGTATCACGGGGACGGTGGTGGAACGACCGTTCCACTAGATGTTGTGAAATTCAAATTGCAAAACCTAAAATATAATGTAATTAATCCTCAGCTTAAATACCATAGTTTTAGTTGTGATAATCAAATCGATTGCCAATGTGATGTAATAGAAGAAAGTGAATGTAAGATATCTAGGGTTACTGATTGACAATAAACTTATGGCATGACCATATTAGAAAACTGAAGAAAGAGATGCTAATATCTATTAGAAATTTTTATTACTTGAAGGACCTGTGTCCAAAATACTTTCTAGTTCAAGTTTACCATGCCCTTGTAGAGTCAAGAATCAATTATGGCCTCATCTGTTATGGGAGCGCTTATAAAACCAATTTAAGACCAATAATTCTGGCTCAAAAACATATAATCAGACTTATTTGTAAGAAACCTAGACTAACACATACTCTCCCTCTGTTCAAAGACCTCAGCATACTTCCAATTAGGCAGGCTTTTCTATTTAAAGCTATCGTAGATCTATTCAAAAATAAAGATATAATTGATATTTTTCGGCAGACCTCATACAATACCCGCAATAGAAATAATTTAGGTGTTCCGTTCTGAGATTGGAGTATAATAGAAGATTTTATAGTTACATAGCACGAAAAGTTTACAATAGTCTACCTTTAAATATTCAGCAGGGTAATTATTGCAGTAAAATTAAATTTAGCCTGAAGAAATTTGTATTGGAAATAGAGGAAATAGAAATTTTTTATTAATTAGGGTTTTATAGTAACAGAAATATATATAAATTTACAGTAATACATAAAATATAAAGGTTGTAAGTATGGAAATGCCATAATATACGTCAGAGCACACCTATATAAACTTTCACAATAATATTTTTATTTCGCGTAAGATTTGAGGGGATTGTTTCTAGCCCGCACAATAACAATAACATTATAATTATTTTTTTTTTCTTAGTTTTAATTTTCTATTACATCTTTAAGGACTTGAATTGTGATTTAATTATATGGTTTACCCCACACAGGAATACCTTTGGGGTCGCCTAGTTAGACATTATTATAGGCATACATTGTTCTAGATACTAGCAATTAAATTTATGTATACTGTATTAAGAATGTACTGTGTATGTTTGTTTTTTGTCGAATAAATTTCAATATTTCAATAATGTTGAATGGTAATGAATCCAATCCATTATACAATGAGCGGAATACACAGATCGTAGTAGGCTTTGAGTGCCTAATTGATGTAAGGTGCATTAATTACACGACTGTTATCCGATACCGATCACTTGCAGGGCATAGGGCGTAGGGGATTCCTCTTCAAGTGGTCAGTGAGCATAGCGAATTGACTAGCTGGAAACATCCAATATTGTAAGCCGGTTGAATACATGTGAACTGGTCCAATGACGAGAAAAACTAATATTGAACCTGAGAAATTCGATTCCATGTATTTATTTATTCATTTATTCGTTTATTGGCAAGATACATAACAATAATACAATATACATGTAGCCACTTGAATGATTCAAGGATTTTTGCGATTTATTGAATTAAAGCATTTTTCATTGGAAAAATGTAAGTGGAAGATTTTATTAAGTAGGAATTTCAAGACCAAGGAAAATGTTTTCGAACAGATTTGATTTGATTTGATTTACGTGAGTCCCAAGTTTTAAATAACCAATAGCGATTAGTTTCATTTTGGTTATGATAATGGAATTGTTGATTTCCAAGTTATCAGTTTAAGAGAAGAATTGAAATTCTAGAATTTCTTCTAGAATCAATGAGGTTAATGACGCTAGATAAGGTCTAGGGAAGATAAGGTTGCTAGCTTACGATTATGGCTCTATTCACACTTGCGATACTCAAGTCAATATCAAACATATGTTTTCAAATGATAACGCTCAGACGATCTTGCAACCGTATTGTCTGAACGCCATAATTTAAAAACACATGTTAGTTATTCCAGTCGCCAAGACTCCAGTAGCTTCGCAAATTGAGTATCAAACGTGTGGGTAGAGCCAAGCTTTCAAAAGTAACATTTTCGCAATTTGAAGTTTCAGTTCAGCTCTATCAACTAAACTCAGTTGAAATCGAAGTTCAGAAGAGCTAGTCACATTATGATGTAGCAAGAATGGAAGAAACCCTTTTGCAGCATCACCTTCCTAGTGAAGTGGAACAAACGTTTACCTCATGCGGGGAATCTCGATGGTTTAATCAATTCAGTCTCTAGTATCCACTTCGATGAGTGTCTTCTCCCAGTCATCTCGAAGTTGACAGGACTTTAAATTGATGCCTTCAAGTTGAAGCTTCAAATTGGCTGCGATGAACTTTCTACTTAGAAGTTGCCAGGAGACATACTACATTGATATGATATCATTACTGGTAGTGATTGCCTGAGCGTGGGGGCGTAGCTAAACTTCACTATAAAATGTATAGTGAAATTTTGCGAGATTGTAATTCGTCAATCACTACATCCATAATAATTATTCATCTTTATAGAAATGTTAAATCATCGAAAATATATATTGTTACCTACATAATATGAGTTTTTTTTTATCTAATAAATCATTGATTAACTGATTCATACACAAGAATAGAATAATAATATTAGCAGCAGGATTCTTGTCTAAAATTGCAAATATGAGGTTTTTGATGATATAAAGTTACTGTGCATCATTCAAAGTGAATGTAAGTATTATTTTTCAGAAGAAGTTCATGATGAGAATAATCTCTGCAAGGAAAAGGAATAGTAAACCTAAGTGTGTAAGCCTCTCCATCTTCAAAATCTTGCCTTCAGCTCCTCATTCATGCGTTCTTCATGAATTACATATATGTATACCAAAGTATACCACTACAGCCTCTCATTGAAGACACGGGTTTTCCTGCATCTAAGGATTTCTGCTCACTCTCCAAGTTTTTCTCACTCATTCTCTTCATGTTGTCCGACTGCTACTTCAAATGAAGTCTCTTGAATGTACAGTATCATCTAAAAATATACAATAACTTTGTATATCTTTCAATGTATATTTTCAGAAGTGAAATTCAAATTCATGGTGTGCCAAAGTCCCCCTTTTCAAATTTCTTTAAAAGAGGTAATTTGGCTTCTATGCTTCTCCAACCCAGGATTCCACCTCAAAAAGTAATTATATTTTATTCATTTATCGATACAAGAACTAATCGTATGTCATCTAGCTCTACAATGTACAGTTTCATTCCAATACATCAATTCACATTTCAAAACCAATTCATCATCGATATCTCAATAACAAAAGCATCCCAGAACCCGACAGAAAACTTTAAAAATGATGGCTTTCTTTTCTTTCAATTGAGAGAAAGCCGTAAGAGATAGCTTGGTAATCTCTAATAAATGACACTCAAGGGTTAGATGATAATAGTAATTGTAAGAACATGAAATCACAGTGCAGTAAATAATGATTACCGAGCAAAGGTGCTGATACTCGAACGTTGCCGATTCGATAGAAGAACTAGGGTAACTATTGGGTGCCATCATTTTAGCGATGAAGTCATAGCAGCAGACGTCATCCTCCGAACGCTAAACGATGGCTGGAAGAAAATTGGCACGCTATCTCAGCGGCAGTCGATGATTTAGTTGACATTAGAATTTATTGCTTTAGATCGAAGCTTTTAAGCGGGCAGAACGCCAGGCTTGAAAGTAACTTATTGTTCGCCTTATTCATCTACTTATTGCAACCAAATCATCGATTGGCTTCACTTCAATTAGGCTTCACTTCAGTCCTATTAGGGAGCTTTTCGGTCGCATTGATCAGAATGAATGGGTAGGCTCTTAATATATTTCCGAGAACCTTCAAAACACCAACTATGATCTGAATGGTCTTCATTCTCCAATGCGATATTAGATTCATTGCTTTTTAGAAAATCGCTGCGATTATAATTTGGTGCGTTACATTATGTAATTGTAAACGTGGAGTCAATCTCATTTTATATTTTTCATGATATTAATGAAAAACTTTTCATGGTTGGAAGTTAATAATTTAAGTCCTAAAAACTAATACAAATTGATATATTTTCCTTGTTCTTTGAGTGAGATATAGTTTACATTTTACATTTAAAAATAAGTAAACAATCCTAATTCTACAATAATGAACGAGTATGATTTTGGAACTCATTTATTTATTGATTGCATCTCATGTCTACAGAATACAGTGGAGCTGAGAAAAATCAACTTAAAGTGACTCATAACAAAAGCACATTCTACCAATTGAAATTGATTTTCAGTCAGAAGAGGGTGTCAACTAAACTAGAAGTCTATTGAGACTCCAGCCACGTTCATTGCGGCTTTTAAACTTTTCTACAATCGTTACCTACCACAAAACGTTTAATTTTATACACCTCGAAAATACATGATTCTCATAGGTTCACCAAATAACTTATTCTTTAAAACATGAGAAAATGACATTGAAGTCGATTTAATAATGATTTCATTAAAAATCCTAAAATACCGCAATTATAATCGAATATAATCAGGAGCTTTCAAGCAAAGATGAAAGATTATTATTATTATTGCCTTCCAAAAATCCAACAATAACCTATCATACCTATTAATACCTACATACCTATCATACATTTTATTCCCATCGTATTTAACCAATCTATAAAAATAAGCTATAAAAAATGAGGAGTGATAAAAATGTTTGCTCTTTTTATAGACTACACTCTCCCTATTGATTGTGATGTATTTGATGTGATTGTGCTCGTTTGTCAACAAATAATAATTAAGCTCAAATCACTCGAATTTTAAGTTCATGAATCAATAAAGGTTCTTATTCTCAATACACTTCCTAGCCCTAGCTAATAGATTATCCATTCTCTGATTCTACTAGTTGGTTAGTCTATGGTATTATCTACTAGTTTACCACCGTCTAATCTCTACTTAGCTCTCTATTTGACATTATTATGCTGATTATTATTGGGTGAGAATACTATTTCTTTGGCGATAGTTGAAAGAGAAACGAATAATAGAATTTTATACATATTCTATTAGATTTTGTTTTACTGGTTTTATCGGCCTGGATTAAAAAATAATAGGAACATTATACACTCTCTCATATACTAAAAGCTTCTCAATCGTCAACTCAAGCTCATTTTAGTGCATCATGGATAATGGAACAATCCACTGTAATATTGGGAATTGTATTATAATGCTAATTTCAAACTGTATGATAGTGTGAGGATTGCAATTTCGCTCAATGCATTGTGCAAAGCATTAAAAGAACTGTGATTGTGGAATCGCATTCCAGTATTCAGAGCATAGTGCAGATAATATCCTCCATTTTATTTTTGTTGTCCTTTTTCAAACACTGAGTAACAATGAGAACTAATTAGTTTTTTTCATTTCTAGGTCATTCCATCGGTGCTTGAGCTACCGCTTCAGATTGTAAGTGGATTTTCAAAGATTTATAATGTTGAAGCTCATTTCAATTCTATTAATTTTATATTTATATCAGATTCCTAGAGTACAGGTACTTTACGTACTTTTGGAAGTACTTGACACTCTCATGAATGATTGAATTTTATACTTCTCAGTTGTTAAATGAATCTATCATTTAGGCACGTGGACATAATCTTTTTCCAAAATTCAACAAAACAATAATTAAAACTTGCATAAAATTGTTTATTTCACTATTTAATCCAAGTTCAAATAGCTGATCCACACTATCAATCAAGTTTAAACTATTTCTAAATGAAAATTGAGTTCATATCCTTGTTCAGTCAATATATTGGTTTGAACTTTGGATCATTTCAAAGAAGACTCATACTAATTTTATAATTTTGTTGAATTTGGTTGGAGAGGGAATGGTGTTCTTTTATTGAATAAATAATTTTGTTTTCTTTATTGGGTAGAAATACACGTGCAGTCCCTTCCCGTAATAGATTATTCTTTTTCAATTCAAATATTGAGAATATCAATTTTTTCCTTGAAAACTAATTAAGACTGAGAGGAAACCGTACATGTTTTCAAAATGGAAGGATCTATTAATTGTGGTGACTAGATACCTTGAGGTGAGAAGCTCTCTTATCGCTCTCTTGATAAGGACTCGGCAGCAGGTTTCAAGTTTGCTTACGAATTACTAAAAACGAATTCCTTTTTATATTATTACTAAAATACACTTAATTCAATAGTTGCTCACTAGTTACTAATATTAACAGATTTATATAGTAATTTAAATTGAGTGTTTAGTGTGGTAGTCTCAATTAGTATTAACTAATATTGGTACTAGTTGACTCAGTCGAGTATTAACTAATCAATTGGTAGTTAACTAATATTTTAATAAAATTGTCTCTAATATAGAAACGTGAATTAGTGCTAGGAATTTAACATATAAATAATTTTTTAATCATTTCTTCTATCTAGTAGGAAAGACAATCTAAATTTGTTCAGATATTTATGTAACTTGAAATACTTCATTTCTTCAACTATTAAGTTTAAAAGTTGTAGTGGTAGTTAATTTATAAACGTACAAACTTACTATCGTCGCAAAAAATTTAATCCCGGAATAGAGTAAATTGTTTTTAAATAATTTTTATAGATTAGGTGAAATAATACTATAACTAATACATAACTTAATTTCATTTGAAGTAATTGGACAATCAATTTTGCTAAATAGGCTAAATACTCATTTAACTTTTATGAATTGGTTGTTATTGAGCGACAGTGTTGTAACTGTGATTATTCCTTTTCAATGCCCGACTCCATTCGAATCACGGTTTAGACTGGAAATTACTTATAATTAATTAATTACTATTTATTTTTTGCGTGTAATAGGTAGCAGGTCGAAGTGGATGTTAATTGGCAAGCTGCTTTGTAGATTTTTGTGAACATTGCATCTTGCAGCAGTTGCTCGTGGCCTGGGGTGGGACAGGGCACGACCAACAATACTCTGCTTCGATTTATTTGTTTTGCCTGATTTTCAGCACTCAATTACTTTTCTCTTGATTCGGCCGTGATGGAATGAGGAGTGGGGTGGAATAGGTCTGATACGTTGCAATCAGAGAATAGTTCTCGAGCAGTCCCAGTTTTTTTAAAAAAGCCTTATCAAATACCTGTCTTGTTCTTATCTGAGCTGGTAGCCTTTATCACTCTCTAAAGTTTCGATCAACAGAATAAATTTTAATCTACTTCTTGAGCGTTCCGTAATAAAGATAATATAAAAGTGAAAATATCATCGCTACTGTAGTGCGATTATTCTAGCTAACTTTCTTTTTCCATTTTTCTTTTTATTCTTTCGATTATTCCAGGCTAACCTATTAAACTATTAACTAATATGTGTTCTGTAGTCTAATATGGTACTTGTATTGTCATTTTTTTTTTTTTTTTTGGATATATGATTAAATGCTTGTTATTGTTGACTGCAATTCTGTTATTAATTATAGTGAATAGTCATTATTAAATAGAAATATTATCCTTTTCTTCTTTTTTCCGCTGATAAGAGCTGTTTTCACGGTACTGTTGCTGTGACTGCTTTCCATCTGTGCTTCTTCATACCATTTTAAGGCTTATCTCCGTATCTCAGCTTTGGTAGGCGATATCGACAACCTATTGCTGAATATAGTCTATATAATTATATATTCAATATAGATTTCTGCCGATTATTATAGGAGGCTACTTTCTCAACGAATAAACTACTTGGGAATATAAAGCTATTGTGAAAGACATCCATCTTTAATTCTCTTTATAGGCGACTGAGATACGGTGTTTCTCTTTCAAGTTCCATAACAAAGTGATACATCATGTCAATTATCACTTATAAAACTACAAGGAATAATATAGGAATCTATCACGATGGACAATGTTATAGAAAAAGTCACCATTTGATTAATGGTGATCTTGTCTGGAGATGTGTGAGTAAAGGTTGCACTGGAACAATAACAACCGATTCAGCATTCAAGAATTTAAAATCATGTTCGCCGAGACATCTTAAACATGCAGCACCTCCTGCGCCAGATAAAATTGTAAATAATATGGATGATGAGCAATCAATTAATGATAGAGTCAAGGTTATTAGAAGCACCTCAAAACTGCAGAGAATGTCACTAGACTCAATAATCAGCAGTCGCCGTAAAGTTGAAGTATGTGACGCGGAGTGTCAAACAGATTGTATATTTTTGAAGGAAAAAGATGAATTGGTCTCTCGTGTACAGGAGCTGCTAAGACATCGAGATGCACTCATTGATGAAATACAAAATCTTCAAACACCTAAATCTGTAAATGACGAAGAAGTACAGGTTGATTTTGAAACTGCCTCTCTTAGTACTGGGTCGCAAACTGAGTCATATTACGGGCTATCAACCGAACAATGTAAGCCAGACTGTGAAAGTTTAAATCTCATCAAAATGAGGGAGAATACGATCCAGCTTTTAAACGAAAACAATAATTCTCTCCATATTGAAATCCGATGCCTAGAATCAGACATTGTCAACAATAACACAGAAATAAATAGGTTAATAAGAGAAAACAATCATTTGTACAATATTGTATCTACATTGAACACTCAGGTGAAAGAACTTGAAATAGGATTAGTACCTAAAAACAAAGATTATTCCTACCATGTAGCCGAAAATCGTGAAAAAAAAGGTAAAATACTAATTTTTGCTGACAGCCAAGGTCGTGACCAGGCAATGTATCTCAGCAATGAGCTGGCAGGATTTCAAGTGTCTGGATTTGTTTTTGGAGGTGCTAACATGATTC
This sequence comes from Laodelphax striatellus, assembly GCA_017141395.1. Taxonomy (NCBI): domain Eukaryota; kingdom Metazoa; phylum Arthropoda; class Insecta; order Hemiptera; family Delphacidae; genus Laodelphax; species Laodelphax striatellus. The sequence continues at coordinate 15,800,820 of CM029530.1, forward strand.
ACATCATTGATAGTGTACTGAATAGCGTTGAAGTGGAACATTTCAGCAAGAATGATTTTGTAATAATAATAGGAGGAACTAATGATGTCAAGTGGAACATGAATGAAATCGAGATGGACGCCTACCAGCGGAAATTACAAGAACTCATACCACTGTCGGAGAGAACAAACATTATCATAGGTACAATTCCGTATCGATACGATGTTTCGGCCTCGTCCAACATTCATAGAGCAATTAAATGCATCAATATGAGAGTAAGGAAAATCACCCGCGATCACCATATGGCATTACTAAGTATGTGGGATTTATCAGCTGGAGAGCATACCCGTCACGGACTCCACCTTAATAGAAAAGGAAAAGAGAAAATAGCGAAGAGACTAAAAGGATTGATTGTTGATCTATGCAAACAGGAACAGCACTGTTCAGCACGGCAAGCCAATACGAATATTAGCGTAGTAGAGAGAGGCATAACTGTGGAAGGAAGTCACCACACAGGTGTGGATATCGCCACCACTATAGAATCTGGCGAAAGAAACGATTCTTCAATCTCTAGTCAAGAAATTACCGACGATTCATATGATGATGACATTCAATATATCAATTCACATCAGGTGATTGATTTAAACTAGGGAAAAATGACAAAGAACATACATCGGCTACATTAAACAATGCAGTTAAAGGAAAAACAGTATCACATTATTACAAAGAGGGATGTTTTCTACTTAGCTACAACATTCAAGGAATAAGATCATGTGTGGAAGAGTTTGAGATACAACTAAATAATTTTCAGCCTTTGGTCGTCTTGCTATGTGAGCACTGGATTCCAGCAGGATCGGAAGCATTTCTTAACAGAATTGCTAATTACAAACTGGCATCATTCTATTGTAGGCAGTATAAATCGAGAGGAGGAGTAGCGGTGCTAGTTCGACAGGACTATGAATATGCAGAGAGAACTGACATAAACAAACTTGCCGAAGAAAGTATTTTCGAGTGCTCAGCTGCTGAAGTAGTTATTAAAGTGGGAGGACAACCAAGGACGTGCTTATTTATATCAATTTATAGAACTCCAAATAGCAACGCACTGATATTTATACAAAAAATTGAGATGCTTTTTGAAAAGATAAGGAATGATTCTAAAACCAAATATATATTTATTGCAGGAGATTTTAACATTAACCTTTTGGTAGATGATAATATTGGCATGGAATTTGGTCGTTTGATCTTATCTCACCATTTTAACACAGTTGTCGATGAGCCTACAAGAATTACCTCATCTACAGGAACCTGTATTGATAATGTTATTACCAATATTAATAACGATCAGATTAAAAGTGCGTTGCATGAGCTGGGCATATCCGACCACATGGCTATTGGAATTGAATTAAAAAAGATCTGTCATGAATCAAACTCATTCTACATTGTGAAACGAGTGGTATCAGAAGATAGAATATGTCTATTCCTTCAGTTATTAAATGCTGTACAATGGGATGGCTGTATGAGAGAAAAATCAAGTGAATGTGCGTTCAATGCTTTCTTTCATTTATTCTATATGAAATTTACAGAAGCTTTCCCAATCAGCACATTGAAAAGAAATAAAAAATCGATGGGCTCTAATAGGAAGAGATGGATGACTAATGGAATAAAGAATAGTATTGCCAGGAAAAGAGAGTTGTTTGAGATGACAAAGGATGGACGCAATGAAGGCATATTGGAATATTTTAAAAAATATAAAAAAGTTTTAAAAAGGGTTATAAATCTTGCGAAAAGGAAAGCGAATGATGAATTTATTGCCAAATCTAAAAACATTAACAAAGCAACGTGGAAGGTCGTAAGGGAAGAGATTGGAGGAGGCTTGATGCAAAGTGCAATCCCAGAGATAAATTTATCTGGAGGAGTTATCACAAATTCGGAACAGAAAGCTTGCTTATTCAACAAATTTTTCATTGCTTCATCCTCTTCAAACCTAAATTCAGCATCACAAGATAGGTGTTCTGAACTTTTGAGCAGAACAAAAAAAACAAGATCTACTTTCAAGTTTAGAACTGTTTCTGAGGAGAGTGTGAGTAAAATTATAACAGGATTGAACAACTCCTCTTCCTCAGGTTGGGATGAGATTCCATCTTCAGTGATAAAAGCATCTAGGCATCTGATAACAAGACCTTTAACATATATCATAAATCTAACATTGAAAACTGGTGAATTTCCAACCAAGCTAAAATATTCTATTCTAAAACCTCTATTTAAGAAAGGCGATCGGAAAAAATTAGAGAATTATCGTCCAATAGCAATTCTGCCAGTATTCTCCAAGATCTTTGAAAGAGTCGTGCATGAGCAGCTTTCCATATATTTTGAGAAGAATGATATCCTGTTCAAAAATCAACATGGTTTTCGCAAAGGTCATTCAACTAAAGATGCCATCTTTAATGTGATCACTGATGTACTGGAAGGTTTGGATCAGAGAAAACATGCGATAGGTATATTCTGCGACCTCTCCAAAGCTTTCGATATGGTGAATCACCACCTGTTGCTTCACAAACTCAAGTACTATGGCCTAGATGTCCCATCTCTAAATTTCTTCAAAAACTACTTATTAGAGAGAAAACAAAAAGTAAAATTAAATGATATAAATGGGAAAACCTTTTTTTCTGAATGGAGAAATATACCTTGCGGTGTGCCACAGGGGTCCATCCTTGGTCCTTTGTTGTTTATAATCTACGTCAATGACCTACCAGACAATATCAAGTCCAATGTCTTTCTCTTTGCGGATGATACCACAAGTATTGTGACTGGAACGCAGGAAGACGTTATCCAGAAAGCTGAAGAGACTATTGACGAAATGAATAACTGGTTCCTGGCGAACGGTCTCTGTCTGAACATAAATAAGACAAAGCTATTGAACTTCAGGTTGACCGAGATCAGCGAGTCAAGTGGCGTTATCAGCCAGAGGTTTCATGAGATTGTTCAGAATGATGTATGCTTTTTAGGAGTCAGGATCAGAAACAGCCTCAAATGGAAGGACCAGGTTGACCACATTCTAAATAGACTCTCGAGTATTATTTTCTCACTAAAAGTATTGAGAAATGTCGTTGGAACAAAAACGCTACTTAATGTCTTCCATTGTTATCTGATGTCAACAGTTCAATATAGTATTATGTTCTGGGGGAGTGGAATAATTCATCTTAATTCTATTTTTAAGAAACAGAAGAAAGCCCTCCGAATTGTTGACAACCTGAAGCCATATGAGTCTTGTAGAAATTTATTTAAAAAGTATAATGTGCTCACAGTTCCAGCTATGTATTTTTTGGAAATTGCTTTGATGATAAAGAGAAATGAGAATAAAATAAGAGAAAGTCATATCCATCATCGATATAACACCAGGAATCAAGGAGTCCATCTTCAGTACCCGCAACATAGAACGGCCGCCTTAGAAAAGGGGCCGCATTATAGCGGGCTTAAAGCTTACAACTCCCTTCCCATTGACATAAAATGCATTGAATGTAATGAGCTATTCAAGCGTGCAATTAAAAGGAAATTGATTGAAGTATCACCATACAGCTTGGAGGAATGTTTTGACTGTTGGCGCCAATAAAATAAATGTATGTTTGGCAGTTCTTAAATGAGAAAACTCTCTTGTCTGTGATCTGTTTTTGAGTATATATATATATATATATATATATATATATATATATATATATATATATATATATATATATATGTATAGATCTATATGTGTATGTATTTTGGAACCATTGACATGCCATATATTACCAAGCTCTGCTTGATTTTGTAGTGTAATTTGGCGCAAATCAAAAATAAAAAAAAAAAAAAAAAAAAAACTCAGTGAACGCCTCATTCCCCTTACCTAGCCTCTCAACATTCCAGAAAGTGAGACGGCAGTAGTTCCAAACACCTCGGGGATGTTGAACAACATTGGAGACGGTAAAGCATGCAAAACATGATGAACATCCAAGAGAGTGCTTAACTGGAGTCAAATTCGTAGGACGGGCTACCACTCAGTATAATATGCTAAATGTTAATCTTCACTCAACTTAAAAGGAATAATGATCGGTTATTATTATTATGTTCCATTAAATAAAATAACATGAGTTGTATTCTCATTACCTCAAATAAAATATTAGTATTTTATCAACCGCTGGTATTTTTTATCAAGCACTGGGTGATCCAAGTCTCTCCGCAGTGAAACAAACAATTGAAAACTCAATCACTCAAAAACAAGTTATTCATTTAACAAAAAAACGTTATTGGAGTTCACCTGAATTCATTACAAGAAAATGTTGAAAGTTCCTTCTTCATTGTTGAGTACTACACAATTTGTGTACCAATTCAAACCAGAATTGGTACCAACATATCAATTTGGTACAAAGTTGGAACCAAATGTATCACTACGTAGCTACTACAGAGAGACTTTATGATCACTTTGTATAAATTCGATCTCTAGTTGTATTTCTTTGGAAGGAATGGAAAGAGAGTAGATTGAGTGTTTCTTTTTTTTGTAACAGGAATATTGGTTGTCAATGCAACTAGGTGGATAAGGTATACTTTTTCCGGAAACTGTATAATTTTCAATAGGTTGAAGTTTATTCCTCAATTTCAGAGATATCCAACGAATAGGAATCAATAATATTAGAAGTCTTTCAAAACTGCATACTTTTTTCAATCACTAGGCTAGGAAGAAGTAATTTCTCAATTTCAGGAACTCATCTTACAGTAATCAATAATAGAAAACGCACAGAATAGTATGGTTTTCAATCACTCGACTAGGAGAAGTAGATTATTCCTCGATTTTTCACCACGACGAAGCACTTTCTCTGATTAAATGGGATATTGATCAAGAATCTAGAGAAAATTGAGGTTCGAAGTCGGGACACAGGTGTTCAATGTTGAACGTGTCCGACCCCTTTGTGCGTTGAACGGAAGGTGAACAACACTGATGAAGGCATCAGGGGAGAGCTTGAATAATTTTGGAGCTGATATAGAAGTCTCCGATAGTACAGCTACCTACTCTCAGAGTAGGTCAGGAGTTGCTAATAAGGCTGAATACTTGGTAATCAAGATAATTAGTTTTGAGGAAGATAACTAGTGTTTAATTTTTCGGGAGATAGAATATCGATGGGCAATAATTCACAGATACAGGTAACCCATCTCTCTCTTCTTCGGCTTTGTCTTGCTGCCACAAATCCTCCCATTCGTGTATCCAGGAGCAGCACTGAGCACACAGCCAGGGGGTGCCTTGGGGAAATCAACTTTCCACCTAAAAGCAGCACTAAGATCACTTCCACATCCTCGCCACAATGCTTCCTCCCCCCGGATCCTGCTGCCTCAATCCCTCTTATTATTATCAGGACTTATCCCACTTCTCTTCTGAATAAATAATGTTGATACGATTCGCGATCCACAAGTACACGGACGGCTCTATTTTCTCTCCAACCATCAATCCATCATGATAACTGCTCATATTCTTCCATCCGATAAATTCTCAAACAAGGGAATTCCTCACGTTAGAGACGATGACTATTGTTAAAGTTCAACTACGGGCGATCAAAGTTGAAAACATCCATTAAATTCGTCGCTTTGAGAACATAGATTTGTACTATTCTTGTGAGTGTATTAGACGATTTTTGATGTACGGTAATTTAGTAATCATTGAACAAAACTGCATGAGGATTACAATTTTCAATACGAAAGAATTGTGTAATTCACACTCGATTAAGAAATGTTGTGGAATCTCTCCATGGAATAGAATGACTCCTTTATTTATCTGACATGGCGAATTTTGGACAGTAATGTTCACTCTACCACTTAACCACGATAGGTGAAAGAGCCAAGCATAGTAGGTGAAAGAATATGAAATGTTGTCTATTATAGACAACATCAATCTCATTCTTTATCTGTATGTATTGAATTGCTTCTTGTGAAGAAACAAATAATCAATGAACTCAACAGCAAGCATACAGAAGAATAGTCTAGCAATGGATTCGAAAAGAATAAGATAACGTTGAGCTCACATCCAATAAGAAACATTTGCATGTGACATCATTACTATTAGTAGTTCCCTATAGGAAATATACCCGGCGATGACCAAATAAGTATACCACGCTTCGCCACGGATTACTGTGCAAATGGCTCTCCATTGTCACATTTGCGATTGGGAATAATAGTTTCGATACGTTAAAGCTTAATAGTGTAGCTCACTTGGAACCACAAATACTAAAATAAGATACGAGATATCTGGAAGGAGGATTCAGTTGAATGTTCAAAATGGGAAATAGGATACAACTAGAAAATAGAGGGGGTACTAGCTTAGTATGTTTTAGTGGTTTTTCAAGAAGCTAGTATCTGGTAAAACAGAAATATTGCAATGTAATCTACAGTATCTGAAGGTGGGGAGCGAAAGATACGTTACAACGTTCTAACGTTATCTCGGCAATGGACTATGGAGCTTAAGAAACCAATGAGCAAGAAGAATTTATCATTATTTTGTTGGTTGGAGTGCTGCCAATATCTATCTGATAATACTGGAATAACCGTTTTTAAAATGTATCTGTTCCCATGAATCCTTGTTCGATATTGTAGTTTTGGAGAGCTACTTTTAGTTTTGGAAATATAAGTAAAGGTAATTGTTCTATGGATACAGAATGAACAAAATAACAAGGACTTAGGATGAGGACAACCCACCTTGCTTTTTATTATCTTTATTTTTTTTATTGATTAGTAACTAATCGACTAGTAATATCAGCAATGTATAGAAAATCAATATTGTTGATACGATGAAACATCCTTCATACATCCAGGTTTGAAGCAAGCAGAAAGCCACATAATAACATCCCATTCAATATTTTGGAGAAACGGTCCTCCAAAATCTTAAAATATCAAAACATCGTTTATGAAGATTCATCCTCTGTGAAAAAAGGAGGATGATTTCATAATTCAATACAGGAGTAAAATAAACTCTCAACAATTTTAACTCTAGGATTTTTCCCAACTTCCATTTCCTGACTCTTTCAGTTTCAAACTATCATATCAGATATTACAATGCATGTAAATAATATTTTGGCTCGATTTTAGAAAAGTTCTGATGCTTCTGATTGCTGCCAGGCGAAAAAAAGGAAAAGTTGAGCAGCCATTTCAGTTTGTGCGCGCAGGAAGCTTATAAATGGTTTTCAGGGGTTGGTAGAGGAGTTAGAAGCTGTCCGCATACCCAAGGGATGTGTATTACCTTGTTATGTGGGGCCGTACCCACTCCACCATACTTGTTTGTTTCAAAGGGCTTGAAATATTAGCGAGAAGCTGATGAAGTTGTGCTCTCTCACAGTTGAATAATTCCGCCATCCAAAGACTGGAAACACAAAGCTCCACTAAGCAGCGAAATAAAGTAGGCTAGTGAATCAGCCCACTACAAGGCCAGCTCAACACGCAAACAAATGTATTTTCTTATTTGGTTAAGAATATTTTATTGTTACATTGCAATTTTTCTCGAGCAGTTATCACGAATTCTCAGTCTTACTCAGTAGCCTACTGCAAATTGAAAATGTATTCTATTTCTAATGTTATTCGACTCGACTCATTAATATTCAGTCTCTCACACTGGAATAGTAATCAAGTTGATTGGGCGTCAGTTCTCACTGTAGACTACAGCTAAAAAGAGGATTTTTGATGATTTTTCAACTCTGATCTCATTTGAATCAGTGATATTCGAACATTATGATCTCTAACATAGGATATTCGTTTCTTAGAGTTTATTCAATATTATAATAGGGAATCTTTAAAGAATTCCAGTTGTTTTTTTTTTAGAAAAAAAATGAACCCAGATATATTTTTCTAGTTTCGTTGGAGCTCTCAGCTTCATTTTGACTTCTAATTTTTAGAGTAGAGCTTGAATTTCTGTAATTTTCTTCGATTCTCTCTGAAAGATGCGACTCCCTTAGAATCCAATGAATTATCTTCATTGAGATTCACACACAAGTCAAATTAGTAGAAGCCTGACTTGAGGTCACCAAAGGAAGAATTTCTGATCTTTAAAATCTTCATTCAGTAAAAAATACTAGTGATTAATAATAAGACAATTTAATTTAATAATAAAGATTCAATTTCACTATCAATAATGGCTTGAGGATAACTGAAGTATTTGGACTTTATATTCTTTTGTGGATTTGATACCACGAAGTAAAATCCTATATCATAATCACAATAATATCTTTAAAGATATTATTGGAGGAGTCGAAAGTGAATTAAACCTTTCACCCCCTTTCCTCTTCGAAAGAAAAGTCATCTGGATCGCATTACCTCAAAGGTAGAACCCGTTCGTTAGTCATCACATAAGCTGAAATAGACGAAGTTCACTTGTCAATGCAATGTGACTCGATTGCGTTGAAGCCTAGAACTCTCGAAGTCGAAAGTCATTGACCAGGTATGTCAAAATGCATCACATATTTCAATGGCAATGGTGGCTGTTGAACATTATATTATACACAATAACCAATTTCAGTTGACAATAATCTATGGTCGAAGTTCTCAGAAAGCGATGCATCATGATTGTGTTACTTTGTATGAACAATTCAGCGTAGGGTCATAATAAACATTGTGCTCAACTTCAAGCGCTGGCTATTGAAGTTGTTTGAGGCCATGGAGAGCCTGCGCGGGATCTGAACGATACTGAATAATTTGCACATTCCCGGAACGCTCGGTCATCTGTTGCTCGATTATAGCAGACAAGAGTGTAGTAGCTACTACACTAACCATCTACCTTGTTATGTTTAGCCGCAAAAGCTAACTGGACTCTGAGGAGAAATTTGCACACAGGAGCACATGCCCACGAGCTCAGCTTGTAATGAACAAAGCATAGAGATGCTTTTGGTCTTGCAGAAGGGCTCAAGTATACATGGACAGCCAACATCAAAGCACTATTGGTTTTATTGATAATATTAATATTGTCTCCCAGTTCAAATCCGATTGCTTCGTACAATTCCTGAATATTGTTGATTCGACGAAACGTGTGCTTTGACCTTTAAATAATCATACAACAGTGATAGCTAGGGATTGAGCACTTCTATAGTGAACGGATACGTATATAATACTGATACAACATGATAGGATTCCATTGGATGAAACTGCCCTTTGAAGCCTTGAAAACTTGAACTGTTTTCGTCCGAAAACGTCCGTCGTCCGAACAGCTGGCCATCTAATTCAATTTCATCATTTCGGATGATCGGACATTTACGGACAAAAACGGTTCCATTGGGCGATGAGGCTTACAGTAATATAAAAGTCATATGTAAAACTTTATTAATGGTCCACGGTTCATAAAGTTCCTTTATCTACGACTATCTTATAATATGAATATTACAATTTCACAATTATTGAAATAGAAACAACTGACTTTTCGAAATGCTTTTTCAAACCCGTTGCATAATGGGCTCATTATAACACGACTTCTACTTTTCGATACAGTTTCTGGACCTAGACCAATCAGAATCCAGCATTGATTTTAGTTCCTTATCAAAAAACTGAAATCAGCTGATTCGATCAAAATCGCTGTAGTGATACAAGTGTAGGATAGGCGTACACCGGTGAGTCAAGACAAGACAAGACGAGATTAGTCACGTTTAGTCACAGTAATTCACATAGTTGCTTATGAAGCAGCACACACCGATGCAATTACTAATCGGTGTGTGTTGCTTCATAACCAACTATGTAAAGTACTGTAACTAAACGTGACTAATCTCGTCTTGTCTTGTCTTGACTTACCGGTGTACGCCTAGCCTAACTGTTTGCTGTTCTAACAAACAACAGTATAACATACCGTATTAGTTTGAATCAAGGTTAGTTTTGGTTAATGATGTTGATATTTTGTGTTTTTATAGATAAAATGGTGTATGCAATGGTTAAATTTGGCCTTTAAAAGACTTGTGAGATACCTTAAAATACTCGCTTCGTTTTGCTCGTATATTAACCCTGTATCTCGCTCGTGGTTTAAAGGCTCTCATAAAACAACTATAGCAACTACTATTATAAAACGGTGAAAGCGTTTTCTCAACAAGTAGGTTTTAGGTTTTTACTATTTGAAGAATGGTAGAATAAAGAGAAAAGTATCAAAAAGTAAAAGTATCAAGTGGAAGGTATCTCAATCAAGTATTCACTTCTGTTCAATTACATACTTCCTTCAAGATATAATCATTTTTAATTATTTTCCAAAATTGTTATTGGTGGAATTTTCAAATATGCTGGTCAAATTACCTAGTGTGACACTGTGACAGCAATTAATGATCATTTCTTCCTTTGTATTGCTTTTTGATTGATTAAACATGTTCAGAACTTTTTAAAACATATTGAATGTGCATCAACTTGCATGTAATTCACTCTCCGTTATATCAATGGTAACTGAGTAAATAGATTGATTTCTTCTTTTACTGATTCTCTCATTGTGTTCAATTCAAATGCGAGTACAGTCAATTTTTCCTAATTACTAATTCCAGCTAGAAATTAATGTTCGTTCTCCCAAACAATTTTTCAAATATTTGTTTTTCAAATACAGTACGATCACCAGCAATATTGTAAAATGTTCTCTTAGCAAATATCAATTAATTTGCGATCCACAAGCTTCGATGAAGAAAAATGAGTGAGCATTGTGCTGTTTTTCACAGTGGAAATTTGATATTATGTTTCGATCTGCATTGTTGAGATGCTACTCATGAGAATAGAAGTTTCAATCGAACAAGAAAATATTTTGGTAAATAATTAAATGCTCGATACAAAGTTATCAAAATGCAATAATTGACAACGAAAGTCCTGACAAATGATTAATCACGTGCTCATCACGCATCTATTTCTTTCTATTAATTTGTTAGTGAAAATTTCATAAAATTATTATAATTTTTCGCTTTGATGATGCCACATATATAAGCTTCTGTGAGGGTGATGGAATTAATTATCTTTAGCTTTATGAACGAGCC